>BQNB010096386.1:0-25638 GCA_026074375.1 Tanacetum coccineum
ATCAATTTAAACGACTTTTTGTGTCGTTCTTATATATATCTTGTGCTGTTGATCTTAAAGTAACACGCCCCGGATCCTTATTCCTCTGCGACCCATTTTGGGGGTGTTACATGCGTTTATGACATTCATTGTATGCATTGATGTTTAGTATGTAAGTATACGAACTTGTATACGCCTGAACGTGTAACCATATCGTAAAAGTAAAAGAAAACGATTATGTCCGTGGGAAACTCGTGGGTAATTTCCCACAGATTTCCCACCAAGTTGATAAATCCGTGGGAAATACGTTGGTAGTTTCCCACAAAAATATCGTCTTTACATTTCTGCCTACTTACACATTCCCACATTACTTAGTATGTGTTCATATGTGTTTGTAGTTTAATATCATATGTGTTTGTTGATTAACATAACTATTTATGTGAGTATCGCAAGTATACGTGTTGGTTTAGGTATAACCTTTTGTGTAACAAATCATTACGTGTGTATGAATATCTACATGTGTGTGTTCCATATGTGCGTTTATGACATTCATTGTATGCGTTGATGTTTAGTATGTAAGTATATGAACTTGTATACGCCTGAACCTGTAACCATATCGTAAAAGTAAAAGAAAACGTTTATGTCCGTGGGAAAGTCGTGGGTAATTTCCCACAGATTACCCACCAAGTTGATAAATTTGTGTGAAATACGTGGGTAGTTTCCCACAGATTTCCCACAAAAATACCGTCTTTACGTTTGTGCCTACTTATAAATTCCCACGTTACTTAGTATGTGTTCATATGTGTTTGTAGTTTAATATCATTTGTGTTTGTTGATTAACGTAACGATTTATGTGAGTATCACAAGTATACATGTTGGTTTAGGTATAACGTTTTGTGTAACAAATCATTACGTGTGTATGAATATCTACACATGTGTGTTCCACATGTGCGTTTATGACATTCATTGTATGCATTGATGTTTAGTATGTAAGTCTACCAACTTGTATACGCCTGAACGTGTAATCATATCGTAAAAATAAAATAAAACGATTATGTCTGTGGGAAAGTCGTAGGTAATTTCCCACAGATTACCCACCAAGTTGATAAATCCATGGGAAATACGTGTGTAAATACCCACAGATTTCCCACCAAAATATCGGCTTTACGTTTCTGCCTACTTACACATTCTCACGTTACTTAGTATGTATTCATATGTGTTTTTAGTTTCATATTATATGTGTTTGTTTATTAACGTAACTATTCATGCGAGTATCGCAAGTATACGTGTTGGTTTAAGTATAACCTTTTGTATAACAAATCATTACGTGTGTCTGAATATCTATACGTGTGTGTTCCACATGTGCGTTTATGACATTCATTGTATGCATTGATGTTTAGTATGTAAGTATACGAACTTGTATACGCCTAAACGTGTAACCATATCGTAAAAGTAAAAGAAAACGATTATGTCCGTGGGAAAGTCGTGGGTAATTTCCCACAGATTTCCCACCAAGTTGATAAATCCGTAGGAAATACGTGGGTTAATTTTTTCTATCGGATTTTATCACAAATAATAAAGTCTCTTTACGTTCTGCTCTACTTACACAATTCCCACGTTATTAGTATGTGATGTTTCTTATTTAATATCCTTATGTTGTTTGTTGATTAACGTAACTATTTATGTGAGTATCTCAAGTATACGTGTTGGTTTAGGTATAACCTTTTGTGTAACAAATCATTATGTGTGTATGAATATCTACACGTGTATGTTCCACATGTGCGTTTATGACATTAATTGTATGCATTGATGTTTAGTATGTAAGTATACGAACTTGTATACGCCTGAACGTGTAACCAAATCGTAAAAGTAAAAGAAAACGTTTATGTCCGTGGGAAAGTCGTGTGTAATTTCCCACAGATTACCCACCAAGTTGATAAATCCGTGGGAAATAAGTGGGTAGTTTCCCACAGATTTGCCACAAAAATACCGTCTTTACGTTTCTGCCTACTTACAAATTCCCACGTTACTTAGTATGTGTTCATATGTGTTTGTAGTTTAATATCATATGTGTTTGTTGATTAACGTAACTATCTATGTGAGTAACGCAAGTATACGTGTTGGTTTAGGTATAACCTTTTGTGTAACAAATCATTACGTGTGTATGAATATCTACACGCGTGTGTTCCACATGTGCGTTTATGACATTCATTGTATGCATTGATGTTTAGTATGTAAGTATACGAACTTGTATACGCCTGAACATGTAACCATATCGTAAAAGTAAAAGAAAACGATTATGTCCGTGGGAAAGTCGTGGGTAATTTCCCACAGATTACCCACCAAGTTAATAAATCCGTAGGAAATACGTGGGTAATTTCCCACAAATTTCCTACAAAAATACCATCTTTACGTTTCTGCCTACTTACACATTCCCACGTTAATTAGTATGTGTTCATATGTGTTTGTAGTTTAATATCATATGTATTTGTTGATTAACGTAACTATTTATGTGAGTATCGCAAGTATACGTGTTGGTTTAGGTATAACCTTTTTTGTAACAAATCATTACGTGTGTATGAATATCTACACGTGTGTGTTCCACATGTGCGTTTATGACATTCATTGTATGCATTGATGTTTAGTCTGTAAGATACAAACCTTTATAGCATGAACGTGTAAACCATATCGTAATAAGTAAAAGAAAACGATTATGTCGTGGGAAAATATAAGTCGTGGGGTTAATTTCCCAAGATTACCCAAACAAGTTGATAAATCCGTGGAAATACGTGGGTAGTTTCCCATAGATTTCCCACAAAAATACCGTCTTTACGTTTCTGCCTACTTACAAATTCCCACGTTACTTAGTATGTGTTCATATGTGTTTGTAGTTTAATATCATATGTGTTGTTGATTAACGTAACTTTTTATGTGGTATTGTAAGTATCGTGTGGTTTGGTCTAACATTTTGTGTAACAAATCATTTCGTGTGTATGAATTCTACATTCGTGTGTGTTTACATGTGCGTTTTTGACATTCATTGTATGCATTGATGTTTAGTATGTAAGTATACGAACTTGTATACGCCTGAACGTGTAACCATATCGTAAAAGTAAAAGAAAACGATTATGTCCGTGGGAAAGTCGTGGGTAATTTCCCACAGATTACCCACCAAGTTGATAAATCCGTGGGAAATACGTGGGTAATTTCCCACAGATTTCACAAAATACCGTAATTCTACCTTTCTGCCTAATTAAACATTCCAACGGTTACTTAGTAGTGATCAAATGTGTTTGTTGTTGTTTATATCATTTGTGTTTGTGATTAACGTAACTATTTATGTGAGTATTCGCAAATATACGTGGTTTGGTTTAGTATTACCTTTTGTTGTAACAAATCATTACGTGTGTATGAATATCTACACGTATGTGTTCCACATGTGCGTTTATGACATTCATTGTATGCATTGATGTTTAGTATGTAAGTATACAAACCTGTATACGCCTGAACGTGTAACCATATCTTAAAAGTAAAAGAAAACGATTATGTCCGTGGGAAAGTCGTGGTTAATTTCCCACAGATTACCCACCAAGTTGATAAATCCGTGGGAAATACGTGGGTAGTTTCCCATAGATTTCACACAAAAATACCGTCTTTACGTTTCAGCCTACTTACAAATTCCCACGTTACTTAGTATGTGTTCATATGTGTTTGTAGTTTAATATCATATGTGTTTGTTGATTAACGTAACTATTTATGTAAGTATCGTAAGTATACGTGTTGGTTTAGGTATAACCTTTTGTGTAACAAATCATTACGTGTGTATGAATATCTAAACTGTGTGTTTACATGTGCGTTTTTATGACATTCAATTGTATGCATTGATGTTTGTATGTAAGTATACGAACTTGTATACGCCTGAACGTGTAACCATATCGTAAAAGTAAAAGAAAACGATTATGTCCGTGGGAAAGTCGTGGGTAATTTCCCACACGATTTCCAACAAGTTGATTAAAATCCGTGGGAAATACGTGGGTAATTTCCCACAGATTTCCCACAAAAATATCGTCTTTACGTTTCTGCCTACTTACACATTCCTCACTGTTATTAGTATTGTGTTTTATGGTGTTTGTAGTTTAATTTCATAATATGTTTTGTTGATTACGTTATACTATTTATGTGAGTATCGCAAGTATACGTGTTGGTTTAGGTATAACCTTTTGTGTTTTGGCATAAAACGAGTCCTCCGTGGGTCACGATAAGAAGGACGACACGTCGTCCTTGCCTTTTCGACGCGTGCTATACCTATTATTACCACTAGGGGTGTCATAAAGGCCGACCCGCCTCGAACTCGAAAAAGATATTCGGGTCTGGTTAGTCGGGCCCAAAATTTTATTTGGGTTATTCGGGTCAACTCAAGTAACCCGAATATTAAATAGGGTCGGTATCGGGTTGAAACTTTTTGGCTAACTTGACCCGAATAAGATTTTTTTTATCTTTTTAATAGAAATCTTATATATTTTCTATTTAAAAGAGTATAGAAAAAGAATTTTTTTATATTTTACCCATATTCGAATTGATCCGAACCCGAATTGACTCGACCCGAATTAACCCGAATCCGACCTGACTAACGCCCCTGATTACCACTACTTTTAGCTTTTGAGAACTAAGGTCTCATTTTTTAGAAGTTCCCCCCGTTCCAAAATTTCATTTTCACCAAAATATTTCATTCCCCCAATTCCAAAAGTTCCCTCTCATATTTTCAACTCTTTTGCTTTTTCCCTATCAATAACCTACCTAACACACTTTTACATACCAGACGCCATCCACCTTCATTTCCCAAAGACAGATCTAAGAGATGAACCACCATAGCTACCACCACTCGACTCACACTCTCATATTCACTCGTCGTTCCGACTGCCACCACGTACTGTCTCACTCACTCTCATCTCTCGTCAATCGGTGTTCACACCCGAACCCAAATAGGTAACAGTGTCTCAGTACAGTAGATTAGTGTTTCCAATTTCATATTAAGAGTATGTTATATTTGTGTTACAGATTGACCCAGAAAAACAGAAGAATCATGTATCTTTTCTTGTTTCTCTATCTTTTCGTTCACAGCTGTTGTGTGTGGTTAATTTGTATTTTAACTTGAACAAAGGTTTTGGTAGAATCAGTTCAGAAATGTATGTATGTTTAAGCTGTCAATTCACCAAGGTTTAGAAATGTTTAATCTTTTGAGTTCTGATTTTGGTCTCTTGTTTATGTATTGTATGTGTTGGTGTTTAATCTTGACAGCCCATTAACTTTATTGTACAGGATAAACACCAATCAATTGCCGTCATGGAAAAACCACGGAAAGGTACTTAATAGGCAAGAAGATTTGGATCTTCCTGTGCCGGATGAAGATATTCCTCATTTGGGAGGCATGCTCGGTGCCTTTATTCAGTGGCCAATTGGTGTCATTGCTTGATTTTCGGTATTACTTGTATATATTTTTTTCAGTTTGTCTTGTATATATTAGTTAGCTTTACTCTCTTTACTCACGTATTTAAATTTTAAATATGCATGGTTTGCCAAACACCCCTGCAACAAATGCCGCCGCCAAGAGTACATTACCTAAAAATGTACAATGACCTTCAACTGAATGTTCAGCATTAACGATTGTTTCTACTATTACTCAGGTAAATCCTAAAGCAATCTTTTCTTGATTCGATCTAACCACTCCAAACAGAACCACCAAACAGATCACTAAGTAGCATCAAATATATCGCTTTTTTGCTATTAGCCGTTCTTTGTATATCTTTAAAAAGAGCGGTTATGAACCGATCTATATAAGTAACAACTCATAAAGATCACCCTTAGTTAGAGCGGTTGGTTACCGATCTTTATGAGGCATTCTAACCGTTCTTTTTAGCATTTTCTGTAGTAGTGTCACCACATTTTTGCCGCCCATCTTTTTTTCCCAAAAATCAAAAACATTAACATTCCCTCTAATTCAAGCCCCATCTTATCCTTTTCACTTGCAGCTACAACCACTAAAAAAACACAATCTATTTTCTTGCTCCTTCTTCACAAGTTCCTTAGAGATTCACCACTAATAAAGCATATGAATATCATCCGACATCAATTTCTTCATCAACTCAAGGTTATTCGATCTCATCTCCGACCAACTTAAGTACCACCTATCTGAATCGCTACCAACCATTTGCCTGAACTCACCGAAGCTTTTTCCTTTTCTGGTAATTTTGTTTGTTTTCAAATTTCAAGCTATGGGTACATGCGGAGGATGTTTATATTTATGTAAATGTATGTTATATAGATTAATTTTTTTGGATCTGATGTATGACGACGGAGTAAATAATGATTAGGTTGATGGGTTTTTCGAAGGGCGGCGGCAAATGTTGAAATAAACATGGATGAGGCTCTCTATCTCCCACGCATTCACATCTACTTTTTTTATTAGTATTGGATTTCAATATTGTTCAAGGATTGAATAATGGTGACTGACGAGTGATTCATTTTTTGTTGGAGGTTGCGTTGTTAGAATACCCACTGCTCCTGTATGCTAAGGTGTTCCTACGGTTATTAGGAAGAAAGTGGTGTAAAATCTAACATTTTGTTTATATAATCATCTAAAATTTTGTTTTTATGGTTCAAACTTAAGTTGTGAGTAAGACAATTTTAAAATTTTGTGATTAGTGACCACATTTTTTAATGTTGTTTATTCAGATTCAGGATTTAGATATTTTTATTATTATTATTAGCAGGACTCAATTAAACTTGTTGGGCGGGTCATCCTGAGCAGAGGGGTCAGTTTCGGCAGCAGGCGGGTTCGGCACAAACACGGCTCGGCGATTGAGCTGATATGGGTCTTAAACATGTCACATGAAAGGTATGAATTTTCTTTTCCTTTCTATGAGTAGCTATTTTTGTAGTAATTCATTATTAAATGTCTCTTAGTTGTTTGGAATAATGTAACATATGGAAATTATTAGGCACTTATGGATGATTAGCTTTCTGTAGTAGTTAACTGTTAGTTGTCTTTGGGTATCTACACATTGAAGTGAGTTGCAGTGGGTTTAATATCTGGTTTTTTTTAGGATGTGGAGCATAAGCGCTAAAACTTAGTCAATGGCTGATGATGAATAAAGAACTCAAGGAAGGAATGAAGAAAGACATAAATGAGGATGCTGTTAGGATGTGAAGGTTGTTTGATTTGGGCACTCTATACGCATCCACCACCCACTTTTCCTTCCCTCGTAAAGACTTTGTTGCATTTGGTATATTTCGTGTTAGATATACTTATAAGATAGAACTTGTACAATTGAATTTGGTGCACTTGCAATTTCGTAATTAGATATTTGGATTCATGTATGATTATCACTTTATGATTTATGTATCCGGAAATTTTTGGTTTTAGATTAATGTATTTATGTATTTGGAAATATTTCTTCTAATGAATCTGCAAGGAAAAAGGTCCGTTGCAATATTTAGTGTGACCAATCGTTGCAATATATTGTGATAAAACTGTGGGAAATTGTACAAACAAATTTGTGGGAAATCAGTGGGAAAATATTCGTGGGAAATAAGTGGGAAAATATTCGTGAGAAATCGGTGGGAAATAACTATAGGAAATCTGTGGCAAAAATTTGTTGGTAAAAAATGTGGGAAATCAGTGGGAAAATTTTCGTGAGAAATCAGTGGGAAATAACCGTGGGAAATCTGTGGCAAAAATTGTTGGTAAAAAATGTGGGAAATCAGTGGGAAAATTTTCGTGAGAAATCAGTGGGAAATAACCGTGGGAAATCTGTGGCAAAAATGTGAAAAATGGTTGATAGACAACGTGGGAAATCCGTGGGAAATAGTCAACGTTCCGTGGGAAAATCAGTGGGAAAATATTTACCCACGAGGGTTTTTGCATCGGAATAATTCCGTGGGAAATCCGTGGATAAGGGCCCTTACCCACGGGATTTCCCACGGATTTTACCGTGGGAAAAACCAGTTTGTGTAGTAGTGATGATTATGTTTCTCGATTCATGATTGATGGTGACCACAATATACAAATTACCATTGATCAATTATCAATGTAATTAGAGCACGGCCATGCATTTGGTGTCAGCGCTCAATCATCGAGGGGCCCAAGGATATAGAACAAATCCCTTTGACTACATAGCCCATCCACATGGATATACTTTACCCAAAAACTCCCTTTATAACGGCCAGTTACGAACCGCGTTTGAAAGCAATTAAAGCAAAGCAGATCCATGCTTCAGAAACTCATGTACCTCCAGTCTAAGGACAAAATGATATTATCATCCTGATTCACTTATGACTAGGATCCATGAAGTGAACTCAGGTGCGGGTCGTCCATTCTCAGGTGAAGTGTTGCGTCTCTCGTATTCCAATAACTAATGAATACGTGACCAACCCTTTCCCTCGGTCTTAGCTCAAACTTCCTTCCCTTGAAGAGTGATCGATCGTGGACATTTAAAATGTATAAACATTCAAGGAAGTAGCTAAACATGCTAAGATGAAACTCAGTAAAGACTTAAATGAAAGTAACCGCGACACGCGTATATATAGATCTCCACTATATAATCGAAACAATCATAAGTACAGAACTGCTTAACGTTCCCAAAATACATCAAACCTAAAACCACACACTCAAGCTATGTCACTAGCAATTCTGACCTCTATAATCATAGAGTGAGAATCGGGCACAGCTATGACATTGGCTTAGTGATCGGATATCATCCGATAATACCCCACAGATGGCGATACTACCACTCTTAATCAAATCTTGATTAAAGTGATAATTCAAAGAAAGATGCCTCATTTACCCATGAGCTCTTTGTTATAGCCATTGCATCCTCATTGTTACTATGTTCTCAATAGGATCGCTAATGCTAGAAACCATTTTAGGAAATAGCACTTTTGACTTGTTGGAACACGGATTCCGATGTACATCGGCAATCATTCCTATTAGCTTGGAAGCAAGCATACAAGTTACAAGTAACTCACGACTCCTTATGACCACAATGAACATTCTCTTAGTTCTACTAAGGCACTTGAGAAAGTTCATCACTGCATTTGTTTGATAACTATCCATCACACTTACAGTATCGGATATATGAAATAAATTTTATTGTTGCATGATGTACATGATCGATTCCATAGAGAAAGCACAAGGACTCTCATCATTAATTGTAGATTCGTAAGGGAAACTAGGATATTGAATCTTGTTCAATATCATATCATGCAATTTAACTCAAAATCAATGAGTCCTTTGTACTTATGTTACCAAGATACAAGTTCCTTTCAAATCATGTTATCAACATATAAGACAAGGAACTAAGTCGTTCTCCCACTAGCCCTGACATTTATATTCAGCTTCATCTTTGCTTTTCGAAAACAAAACTTCATTGTTTTTCTCATTTAAAGCAAAGGTTCTAGCTTTAAGATATTTAAGTCCTAAATAGACTTCTTGTGCAAATAGACACTATTGGAATAGTTAGGATCAACAAAACACTTCGGTTGTTTTATAAAGACAACCTCATTATTCCTATTAAGGAAACAAGTATTGGCATCCATTATTCTATCAGTCACTGGGAAAAGGTTTCCTTGTAATCAATCCCACGAATTTGTATGAAACCTTTATCCCTAGTTTCCCTTTGCAAGTGTCTAATGCTTTATCCATCTTAGTCTTCAATTGAAGATTTATTTGCACTCCTTAGGGATACTCCCGAGTGCAGGATCAATCTAAACCGATTATCCTTTATGGATTACATTTCATTATCCATTACCCTTTCACTTAGCCTAGTAGACTTAGGGTCCACCATGGCTTCCGACTTACGGTGACCTCACTTTGATCCACAATGTAGTCAGTGCCCTTAGATATGAAAAATTCATATCTCTATGGCATTTGATCCATCATGAAGTCATCGCCCTTAGATGTGAGAAACTCATATCTCTATGGCATTTGATGACTCCCACTGGTTCTATGAAGAGGTAACGGTATTTTGTGTCAGGTTCTCCAAACAACGTCTTGTTGAGTGCTAGTGCCAACATTAGGTTATTGATTGGTTGATCCTTGAATATCTTCAAGATCATATGTTGTGCCATTAGCCAAAGCTATTGGTCAAATAATCAATGAAATAATACCTATTTTATCAAGATAGGCAAGCGAAATCACATTTCCTTGTTACATCTTATAAGGTATTATTTTAACCTTTTGTTGGTGTGAGGTTAAGGTTCTGGCCGCTGATTGTAGTCCATACTCCATAAACATATGAGTACGTATATTCAACTCATCATAGATCAGACCATGTTCAATAATGTCCAATTCCTCCATTCGGCAACATCATAAGGCTATGGTGTTCATATGAGGTTTTGATCGTGAGATTAACCCATAATTTCTATGATGGTACCCACTATTAAGAACATATCTGAGTACTCAAATCCTTTTGCCCAATTGATTCTATACTTGTCTGGGTTACACAAAGGTGTATAACTTCCGATAAGTCCTTATTTCTCTTTATAAAACAAAAACGTATGAAGAGTGCCTTCTAAATCTTGCCTAGAAAACGAGATACACATCATCAATTGACGCGAGGTCAAATGATTCCATGATCCTATCCACTTGGAGCTTGGTGATGTGTTTCTAGTTTATGCGGCCAAGATGGCAATAAGGACAAGAATCAATCTATACGATCAATCTATTACTATTCAAGCACACACAAAAGTCATGACATGGATATTTAATAAAGCAACGAATATCATTTCAAGAGAAAATACAACATTTAAATCCATCGTCACAAAGTGTGCATGAATAAAGTTTATCACCACGCAGGGCATACAACTAATAGTAATAGATAGCTGGAAAGAAGGGCGACATCCAAATTCCCTATCTTTTATCTAGGACAACATCTTTGTTTCCCACAATGATCTCCAGCTCTCCATTCTTCCAAAACTCTACTTCTTATCAGCACCTATACAAGAACAAACATTAGTGCTATAGCCGGTGTGAAATACCAGCCTTTTAGAAGTAGCAGTGTTATGGAGTTCGATCGTAATCGTACCTTTAGTAGAGGCACATGTATGCTTAGGATTGAGCATCTTTAGATCCTAGAGGTACTTCGGGAGTTGGTCTCTCCACATTGTAATAAGGTTTTGAGTTAAGCTTGGATTCACCAACTTTACTCTTACATTTACCCCAAAGGGTAGAGATCGGTTTCTTATTCTTGGTGATTACTTCCTTTATGGTCAAGACGGAACTAGAAGTGAAAGTCTTGGATTTGGCCATGTTTGACTCTACAGTCAACAACATGCCATGTAGCTGCATAATTGACTTACTCAAATTACGCCTATGGTAGTCCGCAATGAACTCACCAAAAGATGGAGGCAGGGATTGAAGGATGATATCCGTAGCAAACTCCCTCCTTATAGGAAATCCAAGCCACTCGATCCTATCCATGAGTATTTTC
This sequence comes from Tanacetum coccineum, assembly GCA_026074375.1. Lineage (NCBI taxonomy): Eukaryota > Viridiplantae > Streptophyta > Magnoliopsida > Asterales > Asteraceae > Tanacetum > Tanacetum coccineum. The sequence goes on from BQNB010096386.1 coordinate 11,466, forward strand.
ATACCTAAAACGTGGCCGCTCAAATTACCGCTTTCTTGCATCCGGCAACTGACCAAGGCTTTAGTGCACTCATAGAGATCTTGCCTCGCAGGCTGTTGGAACATGTCCTCTAGCACTGTGATCATGTCATATGCAATAAAGTTCTCGAATTGCTTTCGCAACTCAGGACTCATAGTCATGAGCATGATGCAAGAGACCTCATCGTGCTCTTGGATACGTGTTTCAAACGTGTCCATTTTTTCCTTTGTCGTGTTGGTAGCAGGGGCCATAGGAAGAGGTTCTTGAAGGATATGCAACTTGGATTCTTGGCTAAGGACAATTCTCAATTTCCTACGCCAATCCACAAAGTTCAATCCTTCTAGTCTCTCCTTTTGAAGGAAATCTTGCAGTGAAATATTATTTGGTGTGGTCGTAGTGCTATAATTGGTTGCCATCTATAAAAGGTAGAGTATTGTCGTTAGTTGATATAATTCTTCTTGTTAAAACAATTACCCTTACATTTTAAAACAATCTTTTAACAAGACTAAGAACCATATTTCACTCCATGACGTGACCGGTAACCCTTTCATCACGTGACGAAGCTATTTAGGCCGGTAACAATCTTACCGATTGCAATCCATTATTGCAACTCTTAGCGGGTCCGCGGACATTAATTAAGTCCGTTGGCATGTCTGACCCCTCCACACTAATTTCAAACTTAAATACCTAAACAATCCGGATGATACCGTCAATTATTTAAGAATTTAATTTGAAATTGTAAATCGTCCATCAAGACACACGGCGGTACTCTCGACCAAAATTGACTCGGATAATACCGTCAGTCAACCTTGCGAGTTGCCACACGCACCTTTCACATAGTTCCTCTAGGAATGACCCGGATGATACCGTCAGCCATCCAAGTCTCACAAAGCTTCCGGTTATGGATAGTGTGTGATTTACGTTCTACTCACATCAATCCCTCTTTATATGCCTAAATGACTCGGATAAAACCGACAATCACTTAAGCATTCCAAGTTGGAATCATTAATCTTCCATCTAGATACACAATGGTACCATCAAACAAGAATCGGCTCGGATAATACCGTCAACCAACCTCGTGAGTCACCACACTCACTTTCCACACAGCTACGTAAGGAATGACTCGGATAATACCGACAATCACCCTTGTTTCGCTAGATTCGAGTGGTGTCATCTTATGGATGATGTGAGATTTTATATAAAAATTTTTTTCCTTTTGATTAACAAAATCCAGTGACAAAATCAATTTTATCCACTTTTAATATAATACCATTTTTATATTTATTTGTTAATCATTTGCGCACGAGAGATCTAAACCAATTTTAGAAAGCTCTTGTGATTTTATTAATTTTAGAAAAATTATCTAGCATGCGAAGATCCTAACATCCATGCGTAATATAAAATCACAATACACGCATAAACTTAAATCAATTCGGTAACCATGCACATTCCTATGCGTTCTCCCCATGAGCCAAAATGGGGAGAACAAGGTCAACTAGGGACAACCACCAAATGACCTTCGGATGTGCTCCCACTAAACCCGTCACCTTCGCCAAGTCCTCCGGATTGGTGATCGCCAAGACGCCACCGCCGTGACTCCCGATGGTTGTGTTTTGGTCTTCTTTTCAACAATACATACAAAATTTTGAAAATGAAACGGCATGCAAGCCGCGAATGCTAATCTGAGGACTTTTACAAATACACAAAGAAAAGCAATGGCATGCAAGCCAAAATACAAGCTATTTAATACAAATACATTTTTAAATACATCGGCATGCAAGCCGAAATAAATAAATACATGCCAAATAAATAATTAATTATTATTACATACCATTCTGACATATGTCACCAAATGAATGAATAAATTATAAAAACACAACCAAACATCACATGAGGTCTAGGGCATATTGAGGTTACCGAAAACAAGCAACTCATTAACAATAAAAGCAATATACTAACATGGTGTGCCACACAAAACCATGTATCAAACATATTTTGGTCAAGGTTGTAAAACTCAGAAAATAAAACACTCAAGGCACATTATAAACAACCTCTTGTACATATGAATCGGTATCCCAAACAATTTTTTAGCATACTTATCATATATACACAATATAAGTATATGCATGTGTCAACTTTCATGCCAAAAACACCCAAGCATATAAATATATTTAACCAAAACATTTAAAGACTTCATATTTTGAAACATAAATTCTGGAAAAATTCCAGAAAGCAAATATGAGCCAAAACCGAAAAACATTTTTAAACACAAAATTTTTTATTCACTGTGACCATTTTCACGCCATGAAAACCCAAAAGTTCACGGCGTGAACTTTACTCGACCAGTTTCAAAAAATTCAACAAATCAGTTTTTCAGTTTCAAGGCCACCATGGTGCAACAACCCATGTAGAGGTGGCTCTGATACCACTTGAAGGGATTTCATGACGGGGCAACGGAAGCATGCAACATAGTAAATCAAAGATCTAACAAGAACAAGCCATAAAAATCCTATCACAGTGGACCAATCTCTACATGCATGTTAAGCAACCAAAATAAAATAGCAAAAGGGGCAGAGATTATACCAAAGAAAAATCTTTGGAGTTGATGAAGATGGTGGATGAATCAAGATAAACAAAGAGCTCCTCCTTTATTGCAAGTCCACACCAAGAAAAGCTTCAATCCCCTTGTGCTAGCAAACCTTTGGTGATCATCCAAGCTTGATATCATCTCTGGAACAGCAATGAGAACACCTTCTAAGATGGCCAAGACCTCACACTCAAGAACACTTGAACAACTTTAAGTGTGTGCAAGTGTAGGTGACATGTATCAACATCAAGAGAATATATGTGTATGTCTTGGAGCATGTAAGAGAGTGTTCCTTAGCAATAACTGGTCAAAAACCTTTGGTTATACTCCAAATAATCAAACATAAGCTTTTAGAAAATCTACCACATGCATTGGCCAAAATGGAGGTGCAAATTAACAAGTGGCAAAAACTGCCAGACGACTTCACGGCGTGAAGTGCATATAAAAATCAATTATTTGATTTTTATGCCATTCTCTCATTCGTGTGCTGTCAGGATTAAATCTTGGCGTGTGACCCAATAGGCCTATGCTTCATCGGCCATGATACAGACGCGCGTGTGTCAGTGGGCATATACCATCAGATATATCTTCATTCGATATTGTGTGTGTTTTTCGATCCTGACACTTAAGTAAAGACATTAGATAATGTTGCAAACATTAGATATCTAATATCAAGGTTTACAAGATAGTGTAAACGGAGATTTATTATTTTATGTACTTCTTGGAAAAGAAGTAGTTATTAAATCTACATAGTAACTAAGAGAAGTTACAAGGTTATTTTATTTATTCAGAAACCCGGAGTTAAAATCCAGTATTTCCAAGTTTAAGGAATAAAATAAAATATAAAAACTATAATAGTTTAAGTTTGCCAAAACAATTATAGTAGATGCTCTTGGAAAATTTTAGTGAAAAATGTGTTTTCACTAATTTTGGACATAGATAATTATTAGTAAATATAGTTATTAAGTGTAAGGCTTTGTAACAAGCCATTATATGTCCAAAAATGAAGTTAGTATGAATGAGATATCGAGTCTCAAAGAAGGGTAGTTGAAATGAAAAAAAATTGGTTAAATTGAGTAATAACAGCTAATTAATGTGTCTTTGACTGACAATTAAATTGGGTGTTATTATTTGCAAATTAATGAGTCATTGATTAACTATTGATTGATTTTAGATTAATGAGTCACTGACTAACAATTTAATTGGTTGATTATAATTGGCAAATTAATGAGGATTAACCAGCATTGATTGCACCATATGCATATGGATGTGTATAAATAGATGAATCTCAACCATTCCAAAAGATACCGGAAAAACACCCAAGAGAGAATAACTGCATTAATAAGTTTTCCTGCAATCTTTTCGATCAGAAGCACTCAAGTTTCCGTGATTTTTCCGGCAAGTATGTCAGGTCCGGCTGTACAACCGCTTTGAACGTTATACCCTGGGAAACAGAAGCACTCAAGTTTCCCTACAGCTAAGTTGGTATACGAGTAATCCAAGTTATGGACATTGGAAAGTTATAACGAGGGTACTTCATTACTTGAGATACAGTCGTGATTATAGACTGCATTATGACAGACATCCTACTGTTATCGAGGGATACAGTGATACAAATTGGATATCTGACATAAAGGATTCTAGATCGACTAGTGGATATGTGTTTACACTAGGAGGGGCCGCTATATCTTGGAAGTCTTCCAAGCAAAATGTTATAGCTAAGTCCACGATGGAATCAAAATTTATCGCGCTAGATAAATGTAGAGAAGAGGCGGAATGGCTATTCGTAGAGAACATACCAAGGTGGCCTAAACCGGTAACAGCCATTAGTATACATTGTGACAGTAAATCGGCCATGGGAAGAGCTAAAAGTACAATGTATAATGGAAAGTCCAGACATATCCGTCGTCGACATAACTCGATACGACAACTACTCTCAACTGGAGTTATCTCAATTGACTATGTGGCGTCAAAGGATAACATCGCGGATCCGTTTACAAAAGGCTTAAGCAGAGAGTTAGTTAGTAAGTCGTCTAAAGGAATGGGACTAAAGCCCTTGAAGGAATGAGTTTCTATGAAGGAAAACCTAACCTAGTTGACTGGAGATCCCAAGATCTAGGTTCAATAGGACAACCTAATCATAGAAATGTGGGGGAAGTCACGTCAATATAGGGTGTTACTTAAAATGTGTAACATCCTAGTCCATTCCTATAACAAATGTGACTTGTTGAGGTTAAACATATGGCTTTAATGATTCAGGAAGAAATTACAAAGCATAATGATTCAAGATGAAATCCCAAAACATATGTTTTTAATGATTCAGGATGAAATCACCTATGTGAGAGAGAAGTGGGGTCGCTTCGAAGGGATTTGTGAGGGGCGCAATTCCTAAGAGCTCTTGCAGAACCAGGCTAGTGCTCATGACCATAACGAGCACGACTATGAGGACTTGACAATGTCAGGGAGAGTCGTGTGTGAGTGTGTATTGTCGTCTACGTAAACAGACTTTGAGTTCAAGGACATCGCGTCTACTCAGATCTAGGAGGCTAAGTGCATCTCACAAGGGAAGGTTCAAAGGGTCACACCTACCTATCCTATGCAGGACTCAACCGCAGAAATTTTGCCGAAATTTCGTGTGTTTTCGACCGATCTCCATTCATGTGGGGGATTGTTGGAAAATTTTAGTGAAAAATGTGTTTTCACTAATTTTGGACATAGATAATTATTAGTAAATATAATTATTAAGTGTAAGGCTTTGTAAAAAGCCATTATATGTCTAAAAATGAAGTTAGTGTGAATGAGATATCGAGTCTCAAAGAAGGGTAGTTGGAATGAAAAAAAATTGGTTAAATTGAGTAATAACAGCTAATTAATGTGTCTTTGACTGACAATTAAATTGGGTGTTATTATTTGCAAATTAATGAGTCATTGATTAACTATTGATTGATTTTAGATTAATGAGTCATTGACTAACAATTTAATTGGCTGATTATGATTGGCAAATTAATGAGGATTAACCAGCATTGATTGCACCATACGCATATGGATGTTTATAAATAGATGACAATCTCAATCATTCCAAAAGATACCGGAAAAACACACAAGAGAGAATAACTCCATTAATAAGTTTTCCTGCAATCTTTTCGATCAGAAGCAATCAAGTTTCCGTGATTTTTCAGGCAAGTATGCCAAGTCCGGCTGTACAACAGCTTTGAACGTTGTACCCTAGGAAACAGATGGCGAATTTGTTTTAAGGGAAGCGTGTCCAACACGTGCCTCGTTCCATGACATTTTACTGATTTATTTATTTATCATTCATAGTGTCTGTCTTCTGCCTCTACCCCATTCTGTCTGTTATATTTTCTGTTATTTATTTCTGTTAATTATTTGTTAATTGTAATGTGATTTTGTTATAATAAAAAGTATACATGTTTCTCTACAGATGCAAATATAGAGTATTATAATAAATACCAGTTTTGCATTTACAGTTCTTTAGGATACGGTTGTTAATTGATAATTGGTGATAGTTACAAGTAAAACCGAAAGTAATTATAATGAGCGACTGTGAATTGAATTCCGAGGACAAAAATAATTTTGTAAGATATTCCAGGACGGAATACAGGGTTTACACAATTAGTCTCGTTATTCTTCACTTTTAGCATATTTTAAGGAGTCCAAGAATAAATTTATTTATTCTAAATATCGTCTGTGACAACTTATCGTGGTGGGAACTACGATAAGGTTAGAACGTCATTGTGATCTGTTGGTGAGATGTTCGGACTTTGAATATACTACAAGCATATGTAGAGAATTCAAATTCAGACATAGCTGCACGAAAGTTGTAGGCCAAAGATTACGGATATTCGTAAGAGGACGAATATTGGACAGTGACCGCTGACGAGAAAATACTTTGTGGATTGAGTCATAAGTATTTCTCGCATGAGGTTGTCCTTAAGCCTGAGGTATTTGGTTTGGAACACGGGGACTGCGTACTTTGGTTCATCTTAACGCTACGCCGTAACTGGGTAGTCATACGGGGCGCTTCAGGGTGCAGCGGAAGCTGTGTGGTCATTCGTAAATACGCAAGATGGCATTTGCACCTCTTCTCCAAAGAGAGATATTTCTGGACCCCTTAATTGATTGAAACTGATGAAGCCCACGACCGTGCCCAAACGAACTGATTTGTTCTTTGTCGTTTATCACAGCAGTTAAAGTCGGATAATAAAGAAACCAATATTGAGTCATTTGAGTTGACTGCTCATACTCAAATTATTGAAATATCGCGTTGCAAAAGGATATAGCCTACCATACCCATTCATGACCAGGTTGTGCCATGATAGTTGTTATGATTTCTTTATCGCCATCTTTTGGGTATAAGCGTTCTTATGAACTGATTATCCTAAGTAGCTAGTCTAGAAAGTTCACTTAGGCTAGTGCCATCAAGAGAGTGTTGCTTACTTGCACAAGTGGGAGTCTGTTAGGGCTTGTGTGCATAGTTAGCAATATTGATGTCACGTCCAGACCTCATAGAACACTCTAAGGTCACAACGGTGACAACAAGCTGGTTTAGCAAACCTAAGTGTGTATATGAGATAACTTATAATAGTATATTTATAAGTTAGTACTAAGTGCAGTTGGTAACTTACTTATATGAGAGAGTTAATCAAAAAGGATAATTAATTAATCAGAAAATATATTTATTAGCCTTAATAAATATATTGTATTAATTAAAGTTATTCAAAATCAGTTAATATGATTTTAGTTTAAATTATATGATTTTTGAATAAAATGTTTAATTAATTAATTAAATTAATTATATATATATATATATATATATATATATATATATATATATATATATATATATATATATATATATATATATATTGTGTATGCGTGGCATACAAGTATATTCATATGTTTTCGGTTTCTAAAACCGTACGCTAACATATTATATATATATATATACACTAGTTAATTAATTAATTAATTAAGTTTAAGATTTAAGTTTAAATCAAATGCTTTATCCTACTTGATTAAGATAATCCTTAATCACTATTTTAAAGAAATCATAGTTAGCCTCTAATAGGATTCCTAGAATATAAATAGGAGATTAAAAGAGGATTAAATGGTTACACAAATTCTACTCTCTCTCTCTCTCTCTCTCTCGATCTCGGTTCTCTCTCTGTCGGTGTGCTTCACGACCGAAGCCAAGGAAAGAAAACCGAAGGCTCGGTTTTGGTGTTCGAGTTCATACACACACGCATTCGTTCCCGTTCGTTGGTTCGTGGTTTGCTCGGTGTTCTGGCTAGAGGAACAAGTTTGTTGAGGACACACTTGGTGCAAATCCTTGAGCTTCCCAAAGGTTAGATTTATAGTTCATGCTATTCATTTATGTTCTTTATATATCTGAGTTCAAGAGTAGATTCTGGTTTCAGGATTTGTAAGTTTATAATTAATTAAGTTTTGTTATAAATCATTTCCGCTCGTTTAATATATATGTTTATATCGTTTCATATATATAGTATTTACAAAGATTAATTTTTATTAAATTCCATTCGGTCCAGTTTGTGATCCGGATCCGGGTTTCGGTACCCGACAAATCCCAACACACTCTTAGTCAACCTATCGACTACGACCCATGTCGTGTCGTTACCTCTAGCTGTCTTAGGTAACTTAGTCACAAAATCCGTCGTGATTTTGTCCCATTTCCATTCCGGGATCTCCAATTCTTGTACTTCCCCATAGGGTTTCTGATGTTCCGCTTTCACTTGCGAACACGTCACACATTTGGCCACATAATCGGCGATGTCTACTTTCATACCTGGCCACCAATAGTTGCTCTTTAGGTCATGATACATCTTTGTGTTCCCCGGGTGAATCAAATACTTCAACCTATGAGCATCCCGAAGTAGTATGACATGGATTCCCCCAACCTTGGGAATCCAAACACGTCCTTGATATGTCCGCAACTTTTGGCTATCAAGTCCCAACTTTTCTTGTTGTTTAATCATCGTCTCATTCTTCACGTTCTCCTCCATTAAGCCCTCTTCTTGTGCCAATCGAATCTTCTCAAATATGTCTGGTGTGATTACCAGACTCATAGACTTTAACCGATACGAAGCTCTCTGTTTCCTTCAACTCAAGGCATCCGCAACCACATTTTCCGTTCCTGGGAGATAACTGATTTTGCAATCATAATCAGTAAGTAGCTCTACCCACCTTCGTTGTCTCATATTCAACTCTTTCTGATTTTGGATGTGTTGCAAACTCTTATGATTCGTGAAGATCGTACATCTAGTGCCGTATAGGTAGTGACGCCATAACTTTAAAGCGAACACCACAGCGCCTAGCTCCAAATCGTGAACTGGGTAGTTCAATTCGGCATCCTTCAATTACCTCAACGCGTAAGCAATAACCTTTCCCTACTGCATGAGGAGACATCCCAAACCAGAATACGAAGCATCGATGTAGACTACAAAATCTTCATTACCATCCGGCAATGACAAAATCGGAGCTTCACACAAACACTTCTTTAACGTTTGGAAAGAATTCTCCTGCTTGTCCGTCCACTTGAACGATTCGGTTTTGTGGGTCAACTTTATTATAGGAGAAGCTATCCTCCAGAAAACTACGGATCTCTAACGGAGTCTTTGGTGCTTCCAAATTCTTAATCGCCTCAATCTTTGTGGGGTCGACCATAATCCCATCTTTACTTATCACGTGTCCTAATAATTTGACCTCATTTACCCAAAACTCGCACTTTCAAAACTTCGCATACAATTTCTCTTCACGTAACCAATCCAACACTTCACGTAAGTGATGACGATACTCCTCCTCACTACGTGAATACACGAGTATATCATCAATAAATACGATAACGGACTTATCCAATAAAGGGCGACACACCCTATTCATCAAGTCCATGAACACAGCCGGCGCGTTCGTCAATCAAACGATACCACTAAGAACTCGTAATGCCCATATCGCATTCTGAACGCAGTTTTAGGAACATCTTCTTTCCTTACTCGTACTTGGTGGTAACCGGATCATAGATCAATCATTGAAAAGTGACTAACACCTTGTAGTTGGTCAAACAAATCATCAATTCTGGGCAACAGACATTTATTGTTTATGGTTACCGTATTCAACTCACGATAGTCAATACACATCCGCATTGTCCCGTCTTTCTTCTTTACAAACAATACCGGCGCTCCCCACAGCGAGGAACTCGGTCGTATAAAACCTTTCTCCATCAACTCTTGCAGTTGCGTCGTTATCTCTTTCATCTCAGCAGGAGTCAACCTATACGGAGCCTTAGCAATTGGCGCCGCTCCTGGAACCAAGTCAATTTGAAATTCTATCTCTCGCTTCGGCGGTAAGCCGGGCAATTCATCTGGAAATACATCTTGATATTCTTTCATGACCTATACTTCATTAACCTCTATCGCCTTCTTAGAAGACTCCACCACATGAGCCAAATAGGCAACACATCCTTTGCTCAGACACTTACGCGTCTTCGCCACCGATAGGAATGCTAAGCCTTTCGAATCTTTCTCCCCGTAGGCGATGACATAGCCACGAGTCGGACGAGTCACATTTACAAGCTTTTTCTTACAAACAATTTCTGCTCAATTGGCACGGAGCCAATCCATACCGATCACCACATCGAAACTCCCAATTTCCATCGGAAGCAGTGTCACACGAAAAACCGATTCATCAATTTCTATCGTGCAATCATCAATCTTTTCGCAGATAGACACCGGCTTCCCTACAACAACTTATATTTCTAACACTGACTCCAACGGGCTTCAGGGTTTAGCAATCTTTTTAACAAAAGTACGAGACGCAAACGAACGACTCGCACCAGAATTAAATAAAATATTAGTAGGCAAATCATTAATAAGGAAGGTTCAGAAAATAACCTCGTTATCATTGCGGGCTTCATCGGTTGTCATCTTGAATGCCCTTCCAATAGCCATCCTAGCTTCATACTTTGATTTCTCAAAAGTCTTCTTTGCCTTTGTGCACGCCGCTGCCATATGTCTCATCTCTTTGTAGTTGTAGCACATGGGCACGGTGCTTTTACAGTCTTTCAGTTGGTGCCCTGTCTTTCCACAGCGATGACACCTCGCTGTCTCTTTAGTGCAAAGGCCTTCATGTGTTGAGCGACACGCCCTGCAGAAATTTCCTTTGTTCTTCTTCTCATCGGGTTTCCAATTCTTGTTGTGAGACGACCTAGACTTTCCGTCCCACTTTCTCTTATCATTGGCTACAGGCGCCTTCTCTGCACCCTTCCTCTTCCGATCATCCTCCATCCTCAAAGCTTCATCCATCGCATCTTCCAAACAGCTCTTCATTCGGATAATGGCATCATATTCCCATGGTAACCCCTCTGCATAACGATCCAGCAATGCGGTAACAGTAGGACAGACATGTCTTGCAAACTGCAGTTTGTCAGTGAACATAGAGTTGTACATGGCCACCGACTTATCACCCTTCTACAAACTCATAATTCTCTCGCAACTTTCTGTCTTGCACCAACAGTACAGAACCGGTTGTTCACTTTTTCAACAAAGATTTCCCATGTCAGATGCTTTCTGACCTTTCCTTTATGATCAGTACCAATGAAAGTCCACCAGTCAAGGGCCTCCCCTTCCAAGAGCAGTACTGTATACTTGACTTTCTATTCATCAAACCAAGATCCCGCACTAAAGTTCTGCTCCATCTTTGAGATCCAGCGGCGGCAAACAAGTGGATCCTCACCTCCCTTGAAGGTTGGTGGGTTGTAGGCGTGGATGGTCTTGAAATTATCCCTAACTTCCACAGTCTCTTTCTTCTTCCCATCCTTCTTCTCTGCATTCTTCTTCTTTACAACCAGCAACTTACCTCCGTTTACCACACTTTCATCCTCACCTTCAGTAAATTGTTGCTCAGACTTGGAGTATTTCTTCATTAGCCCATCCTCCTCTAAAGCTGCTTTCATTACTGCTATCTCATCGGCCTGTTGCTTAATGGCCTCATCTCTCTATTCCAGGTCTAACTTCAAATCATTGATCTCTGCTCGACTGCTAGAAGTGTGGACACTTCTTTCAACATGAGGGTTTCCGGTCTTGGGAGGTTGCACAACTGTATTTTGTGCTTCATCATCTTGTCCCTCTCAATTCCCCAAGCGTCCTTTCCTCGTCTTAACCATTCTTTAGTGGATAACAAATGAAATCAACAATTAACAACTTATATAAATAAACAGATAAGGGAAAGTAACATATAACATGCAACTCTCACACTCACCCCCACCCAGGCAACCTATATAAGCCATACACTGCGAGTCCAAGCACCCACCGATAGTACTTGAATCCCTCGCAGTCGGGCTCTGATACCAACTTGTAACAACGTGGATTTACGAAAATACAACTTATAAAAAAAATTCTTAATTTAATTCATAAATATCACAGCGGAAGACTACGATAATCTTTAAGCACAAAACCAACTATTAATGTTTACAAGTTATCACCAAAAATATACCACGTCTGTCACACATCAGTAATTCATTAGTTAATTACAACAAAATATCATCAAGGGTGTCGTCTACCCAAAAGTCACATCCTCACACAAGCACCATCCTCAAGTAGCCTACATGAGCACAAAACACTATTCGAGAAAACAAGAGTTAGCTTTCGCTAAATAAGACGACACAAATTTGACAAATCATTAGAAAACATTTATCAAATAACGGTGAATAATAAACAACCTATAATTATTCCCGCCCGTCACAAGCTCTCACAATCAATCATATGTGATAAATGCATCAATGTCAACTCTAGCACCTTGACATCTATAGCAGGGATCCTACCATCTATTTCCCCGTTCACGCATCACATGTCTCAAGTACTCGTACACACATGGGGGCGCTACTCCCAATAGTATACGGACCCAAGGCAACCGCTTATCGCTACTCCAACAGTGTAAGACACGAGTGTCCTACGCCGTTGTTTAGAATGGAGGTACTAACGACATCCGCCTTTTGATGTCTCCCAACATTCAACGTGATGTCCTCGTCTATTTAGCCCTTGAACTTCTGGACAGACAGCACTTCAATAAACGAGTGTACATGACACCTGCCACCATGTCCCACACTCGCCATCTAGAAAACCAGGCGGCGTCTATTAGCTAGCATTGCAAACCTAGTGGCATAAACTTTAACCGGCTTGGCAACTTCTATCATCTCAATAAGGCATGGATCTACCCCACCCTTAAGCCAATATGCATAAATAACGGTCTATAATTATGCAGTACAATCAGTAATAACAACCGAAAACATTCAACATAAATGATGCATCAAACATGGTTTAAACCTTTACAACTTTAATAAGTACAAGCAAACAACAAGCAAGTAACACATAACGATACTTTAAACTTGTTTTAGTTTTCATAGAAAACGTAACCCTAAAAAGATACTTGAAACACCCGAAAATCTCGTTTTGTCTTTATGCTCGGTTTTGTAAGTATTGTACTCACCTGATGTCCGGCAATTACGCGTAATACCGTTAGATCCTTCAACGGGCATCCCGAACGTCTTGAATAACAACCAACCAAGTTCCGTTGGTAATTGTATACGATAATATACGTCATTAAGTGTTTACATCTTGATTCTGGTTTCTTATTTGCTCGTTATTACGCTTTTGTGAGTCGTTCTCTAAATTAGGAGAGTCACTCTCCTTTTTGTTATAACTTGATAACGGGGTCTCGAAATTACATGAGACTCGACATATGACCTAATATTGTTATAACGAAGCTCGTCGTGTGTTCCGTTTCGTGTACATATGTACGAATCGGTCGCGTCACCTTTTCTCTCTATATCTTTCTCTCTCTAAGATTATAATTATGAGTTTTGCTACATCCACAAAAACTTTACAAAGAAAAATCCACAAAATGATGGTGGCTATGTTTAATTGGTGGTTTTTGCTACAATTTCTCTTTCTTCTTTTGTATTAGCCCAATCACACAAAGCCAACATCATTTTGTGGATGTTTCTTTGTAAAAAATTTGTGGTTGTAGCAAAACTCTATAATTATAAATCACACACTTACTTCTAGTTGCTTGTGCTTAAATAAATTAAGCTGAGTGCTTGGGCCTTTAATTAATTAGAGCAGCAAGCAGGATAAACTAGGGAGCTACACAAGGGTCAACTAGCGAGCTACTAGCACTAGCTAGTGGGAGGTGGAAACTAGCGAGCAACCAGTGAGTCAAAAAGGCAAGCGAGCCAAGGGAAGTAGTAGCGAGTAGCAAGGACTCCAGTAGCGAGCCTTGGCACTAGCCAGGGGGGTCACCAGCGAGTGTCAACATGCCCCTTAGAGTGTTTTACCAACCAAATCCAACTTTGGATTAGCCCCCTCTCCTTTAGTAATTTAAAACTTGCTCCCAAAGTTATTATTTTCATAAATAACGAAGCCTCCTAAATTATTTCGGGTAATAAATAATATGTTTAAATAAATTTCAAACGCATTTAAATTCATAATTACGAACTCAAACTTCATAATAATAATTCCAATATTACATTGAATATTT
>BQNB010096387.1:2765-25638 GCA_026074375.1 Tanacetum coccineum
TGCTTGAATGTAGTCAAATTCAGTTGCAAGTGCTTCTTTTGCAGCTTCTTCCTCTTGCTCTTGAACTCTTCTAGCCAGAAGTGCATCAAGATCAATTTGTCTTTGTGTTTTAGCATCCATTTTAGCTTGCAACCTTTGAACTCTTTCTGTCTCACCAGTATTAAGTGCAGCAGTATTAACCTCAGCAGTATTAACTTGAGCTGAAGGTGTACTAACAGCATTGAGTTCAGCAGTATTAACTTCAGCAGTATTAACTTCAGCAGTATTAACTTCAGCAGTATTAACTTCAGCAGTATTAACCTGAGCTGAAAGTGTACTACCAGTATTAACTTGAGACTCATCAGGTTCTTCAAAATGTAGAATTTTGGTAGGAGTTGGTTTAGATTTTGGTTTCCTTCTGTAAATCTTGCTACCAAGAGGTGCTTGTGATCCCTTAAATCCTTCTGAAGCTACATTAGTTAAGATTTGTGCAGCCTCTAAGGTGGAAGGACTTATTTGTTCTTCTTGAGCCTCCCCTGAACCCTTGCTCTTTTCAGGAGTAGCAAATGTATCTCCTTGATCTGTTTGAGAAGGAACATCTTGATCCTGACCCTGTGCATCCTTAGTTTCCTTACTTTTCCTCTTCTTCCTCAACTTGTCTTCAAGCTTTTTAACCTTCTCAAAAGCAGTATTAAGGTTAATACTACCAGTATTAACAGGATTAGTACTGGTAGATACTGTAGTAGGTACTGGTCCTAAGTGCTTTAAAGCAAGAGCATCCAATTCTTTCCTAAAAGTCATAATGTCTTCAGCAGACTTGGATATTGGTGTAGAAGATGGTTGCCTTTGGGAGTGAGTCTTCTTTGTAACAATCTTTTCAGAAAGAGATGTAGAAGAAACCACCATGAGGTCTGCATCCTCCTCAGTTTGCACATCAATATCAATGACTTCCTTTGAACCTGCAGGGTTAGCTTGATTTTGCACAGAAACAGGTATATAGTTCATAGAGTCTGTAAGATAGTCTAAGTCAAACATCCACCTATGGCCTACATAGCTATTCCCTTACAGTGGGTAATTCCTCACGAAAGTTGATATGAAGTTTACTTCAACTCTTTTGCGGTGACTAATTTATAAACCCTAAAGGCTTATACTAATTTACAGATTAACCAACAAGAAAACCCTCATGCAGATTTTCCGTGCGAGCAAACTTTCTATGGGCTAAGGAGTAGTGAGAATGGTAACATGGCACCCAACTGTCCGTATAAGCTAAGGATTGGTTAGTGGCCAAACAAAAAGCTCATAGGAGTTTTGGTTTTTTGAGGCTTGGTCACATCTTACCACTGTTGAAGGTATAGCAAGCAGTATTAGACTACTTCTGCCCAAAAAGTGGTAGGTAAGCTGTGATCACTAGCATAGTCCTAGCAGCCTCTAAAGGGTCCTATTCATTCTCTCAGACAACCCATTTTGCTGAGGATCCTTGCCATTACTAACTCCTGTTTGATACCCTATTTCCACACAAAACTCAAGCATAACCCTAGTTCTTAAATTCTGTCCCATTAATCTATCTAATTGATTTTTACTTTTAGATTTAGTTTGTTTTCTATATGTCTTATAAAAGCTCCTTAAGGATGCTACTAGTCTCAATCCTATTGGCTAGAATAGAAACCCAACAAAACCTTGACAGTCATCCAGTAATTAACTAAGATCATACTTGCATGGTTTGGATACTTCCTCACAAAGTTGGTCCCAAATAAATCCCTAATCAAGTATGTATGGGTGTGGTTACATAGCTATCATTTTGGCCTGTACAGGAGGCCTTGTGTTGCTATTCCCCTTCTGACAACCTTCTCAAATATAGTTGGGGGGGGGGGGAGGCGGAGTGTTTTGAAATTGCTGTAGGGAAGGTAACCCGTCCAACGAATTATCCTTTACAAGTTTAATTTAAATTTTTTTAGAAATTAAAGGGGACTCTAACCTCAGTGTGCCAGACATATTTAGCTCATTAGATGAGGCTTTTGGCTAATAGAACTAGGGTATCCTTTGGGAAGGAATCAACAGGTTGTACCAAAGTCTATATACTTTTTGTGTTGCCTAGAACTTTAAGAAGATACCTGATTTTCCATCAGGCATCTATAAGTCAGAGGACACCTACAAAACACTCTTTTCAGTAAAAAGTACATTTTTAGCTTTTTAATCACATATCTGAGATATGGAGAATAAGTTAAAATGTCCAAGTTCTTTCACAAAAGCCACATCCATCAAAAACTAATTTCCTAACCTAATTTGTACCTTTCCACTGATACTATCCTTACTTCCTCCAAAAGTAACAGATCCCCCACGTTGTTTAGTTCTTGATAATCCTTCAAGATGGGCCCTGTTGTACCAGTCATGTGCCCAGAACATCCACTATCAAAAAGCCTCTATCTCCCATATGCTTCAGTGATGATCCGGCACATACAAAAGAGATTCTAGTTTTCTCTTAGGGACCCATGCCTTTCACAGCTTGGTCTTGGCCTTTGTGGAACCTTGAGAAACACATGAACATTTGGAATCAAGGGTTGGTCCACTGTTGGTATTTGGAGTGTAGTGTTGTTTTTCTCCCAACACAAAAACCCTGGCTGAGGTCTTAACAACAGTACCCATTGTGCCTTAACAGCATAATTATTTGAACTTGTATGCTGTAATTCTTTGTAAAGGTCTATTTTCAGGTGACTTGTTTTTTGAAAGAACATGTATTTGCCTATTTAAAATTCACCCGTGAAAGTCCTGGTTTATAATACTGCTAAGTTTACTCTGGTAGCGTGTAATTAACTGCACCCTAAGTACCAGAATTAAAATGTTTGTTTGCCCATATTAACTCTAACACCACCAGACTTTATTTTAGTACCAGAATTAACATACATGCTACCAAGAAGTAACATGTTCTTGCCAGTATTTAAAACTAGAAGTACCCGACTTAATATGAGTGCCAGAACTAACATGCAAACATACCAGAACAACATTTTGCTTGCCATATAACATTTACCCTAACCAGTTTTAATAATTCGCTAGCAGTACTAAAATTGGGTTCTAATGTTATTTAGTTGTACAGGTCAGGAGTGATTGATTTGCTTTATCACTAACCTGTTTTTAAGAGTTATCCAGGCTGGTGTGCTTGCCTACATTGTGCATGAATTACCTATGCTCTAAAAAGCAGCTTCCCTGGCCATATCTTTTCTACATAATAGTCACAATTCCTTAATCAAGTGACTAAGAACTTCCACACACAAAACATGGATTTCTTTAAAAGAAAAGCCTGCACCTAATTCCTTTTCATCTTTGAATCCAATTTTGTCTATTATATGAAGGAATAGGAGGAGACACTGGAGGCCTAAATTGGCTGCCTAGGAGTTTTTACATCTGTGGCACAATACTGAGGGTCAATATTTTATGTTGAATTTAGGCACTTGGGTTGAGTCTTTTGGGATGGAAGTGGAAACCTGCTCACTAGAAGGAATAGAGATAGGGACATCATTGACTGAATGGATTAGATACATTCCTTTTCCCCATCACTGCCATTGATTGACAAGTGAGTAAACAATGGAATTTGCATAGACATAGTTCCAAGGTCCCCATCATTATCACTTAGATGGTACAGATTGGAGAAAAACAATGCTGGAACTTGCATTAGACACTTAGGACTAGGAAGATTTTATTAGGGTTGAGGTCCATGTTTGCCATACCCATCTCAGAGAATCATCTATGTCCTCCTGCACCCCTAAGGGTATAATCACCACTAAGAAGATCATGTCTTGGGTGGGGAGCATTTGGGTTGACTGCGGTATTTTGTAGCCATTACAACGTCAGCGTGTAGTTTGAGCATTGGCATGCTGGAGGACTTAAGTGGTGTGTGGTAAATAGTGGCGTGATAAAGTTTTCCTGTCATGCCTTGTGTAGTCCTCGTAAACGGACTGCAACGTCATTACGTCGGATCAACGTTAAATGTGCGTGGTCTTATCCTTTGCCATGGAAGATCCTAGGGTGTGGGGGGGGGGGTGGGAGGGGGAGCCGGGGGGGGCGGGGGGGGTCACAGGTTTGGTGATTTGTGAATTGTCCCCCTAGCCGCTATAACCCATCTTAACCGTTGAGCTCATCCCACAATCAACTAGCTTCCAAAGATTTTTAGAAGAAGCAAACCAAGAATCAACAATTTTTTGTAAAACATCCTTTATCTCTTTTTTTTTTTACAGCTTTCACATTCCTACTTCTGCTGAGGTGAGCGTGTTTCACAGCGTTTTGTGCAGGGAGCAGTTTTCAAAAAATTTGAATAGCCTAAAATTTAATTTTTCATTTAAGGAAGATTTGCCTGTTTGTGGATGCTTTGAGCTGAGATTCTAAATTCTTACAGCTAGCTTATGGGAACTAAGGCAGCCTTCTTGGGTACCAAATTCAATTGCAATTCATCATACTTAGCTGAAGTGCATTGTATGAATCTAAACACAATTATAACAATGGATTACCTCATTATCACAGTGAAGGCCATGAGACATGAATTGAGTGTCCTCATCTGTAGTCGCTCTACCCCAATTGATCTGACTGCTTCATCAATATACCATCAAAGCTTCTATTTCCAGTTCTCACTGCTTGAAATCCCTGCCCTCCTAACCTGCTCCTGCCTGCTTCCCTTCCTTTGAAACCTTAAACTTGCACTCCCTAGCAAAATGCCCATAATTGTTGGCAATTGAAACATTCTAGCTTTTTCTCTTATTCTAATGCCACATGCCATTTTTCCATCCACTCCATGGCCTTCTGCCTGTGTTTCTTGTAGAACTTCTTGATCTTGATGGCAGTCATAGGCAAGCTCGCCAATTTATATCCATCTCTCCCAAGTCCCAGGTTCATCAATTTGATCTAGATCTTTCATGTATCAAATCCACATCATCAGCATTTGTGGCATAGAAAAGAATGGATAGACTTCATAGCAAAGACCAGGAGTAGAGTTGGTTTTGCTTTGGAAGAAGAAGTGGTATACGAACTACAACTTCCTGAGCTTTGGCTTGGCTTGGCTTGACTTGTGCTTGCTTGAAGAGGCTTTGGCTTGTGATATAAAAGCCACATTATCAGATGCGCAGGAGAATAAGATATGTCTTTTGGATGTCATGTTCAAGTTACACTCAGATTATTGTATAAATCATCTATTGACAAGTGTCAATATTCTTCTTTGTTCTCAATGTCAATGGCGAACCTGTCCCATGCAGGATTGGAAGGGACCTCAAAAACTTGTGATTGCAACTTCATCGGATTACCCTAGCACCAAGGGCTTTCCGTCTTGATAGAAATTTATTGGAACCTATCATACCCTTTCTCTAAGCTTTCCTCTTAGACGAGATAGTAAAAAGCCTCAAACTGTTGTTTCAAAACAGCTTTTTTGCAATTTCCTTCTTAGAGTGTAGCTTACCTCCAACCTTGTCTTGATAGCTGCCCAAATCTCTTTGGCATCCATCCATGCCATGAAAACGTCTGAGATTGATCTTTTGGAACTACCGCCATTAGCAACAGAGTTCCTCCGCATTCCTTTCTTTCTCGCATCACAAACTGTTCTCCTGTGTGGTTGGAGGAAGAACCCGGTATACACCATCCTTACCATTGGTACTCGCTCTTTGAGTTCCCATTCTGAATCACTTTCCAGACCTCATTATCTATATACTCAAGATAATGTTCCATCTCCATCGCCCACGTATCATAATCATCTTTTTAAAGGACGGGCAGTTTGATGTTTGAAAGTGTATTGGTGGTGATAATTTATGGTGGTTTAGCAGGAGCATCTCTTTGTTGGAGTGCTGGTTTGATGCCAGCCAAAATGCATCACATGTTTTGTATAATAATGCTTTGCGTGGTTTACTGGGAAAACTTTCGGGAAAAGGGAAATTAGGTATCATAATCTTATACAAGGCCTACATATCTGAATAGGCATTGTCAACTATAACACCCTTTCAATTAGTTGCACAACATAAGTAAAACTAGAATACTAACAATTTTGTCAAAAAACAGATTCTAACCAATACTTAACAAAACACAATTTCTATACAATAACCTGATTATTTTGCTATAGATATGGATTTTGGAGAGTTACCCCAACAGTAAAAAATGGTGGTCTAAAAAGGCGAACGTGATCCCACGTGGTCTTGCTTGGTCAAAGGTTACAATGTTTGAGAAATCAGATTATGAAGAACTATTTGGACCGGTAAACACAAAAGTCAAAAACTTTATTTGACATAATTCATTTGTTTTTCCATCATGTTGTACGTGACCATTATTTATATTTTTTTCTAGATGTCAAATCCAAATGTGGCCCTTATTTCAAGTCCTGAAGAGATGAGTCAGGCATGGTTTAAGGCTAGTGCTGAGTTTATTAAAGGCTTGGATGATCAAGACGGTACATTTTTTCAAGATGACCAAGGTAGAGAAAAATGTATGGAACAGCATAACGGAATGTGTGGTGACACTGAAGATGGTACTTTTGTTGATAGGGTTGTAGGAAAAATCTGTCCTAAAATGAATCGAATGTCAGTTGATGATGGGGATGGTGTTTTGGATTCTCAATCAGATGATGAGGATGGTGTTTTGAATTCACAAACAAAAGATGTTATTGAAGAAGCGGCAATGCTTCCAACCATGTCGTCAAATAGTCCACAAGCGGGAAATGCTGCAGTATCTGATTTTTTTGCTGAATTTGATGCTCTTAAAAAGGAAGTTTTGTTGATAAAGAGACGCAAAGATGATGAGTTTGAGGAATTGACAAAAATATTTTCAAAGTTAGAGACTTTCGAAACTTTTGTTAAGTTAAAAAAATTACTTACAAATGATTTGCGTACCGAAAATGAATCAAGTGATTGCAACAAAAAAAAGTCTGATGCTGGCGTGTCTATTGAAGAGAAGCTAAACTTTTCTTCCCATCATAATGATAGTTCAAATCATATTGGTGGCGTGTCTAGTGAGGCAAAGGTTAGCACGCTTCATCCTCTTTTGATTTTATTGTATAGCAGGCTTTTTCCTGAAATGTTTTACTTGTAAATGTTAAATTAATAGACCAAACATTGACTGATTTAATTAATTAGCAGGCTTCATCCTCTTCTGCTCATCCTGGAAATGACCAAGATGTGTCTTATTAGACGATAACATGGAAATTGATGGTCAAAATGCAAAGGATGGTTATAGTAATTCTCAGCATCATTTGCACCTTCTAATCAAAGCTTTAGGCACTAAAATAGAAATTCTGAGTATTGATTCGGTTGTACCTCCTAAAGTTGATGATCCTATGTTATGTACCATTAAACCAAAAGATGACTTTGATGAAGCTGATGTATGTACTTATATCTTATCTTTGATAATTTATTAATACTGACAAAATTCTTCTACTGGTCTTTTCCTTGTATCTAAATTTTGATAGGTGGATAGTTATGATAATGACTACATGTCATTGTTCAACGATGAAGAGCAGCCTGCCACATCATCTTTAAATGATCTGGATTTGCAACAAGAACCCGATAATGTTGATGTCAAAGATGGGATTTTAGAACCACAAACAAATGTTGATAAAGGAAAAACAACTGTTATTCAAGAAACTGTTGGGGTTACAGCTGAAGAGGGACCTAGTTTAGGGAGAGGTTTAGGCACCCTTAAATTTAAGAAGAAGAATTGCGAACGTGCTTTAAGACCAAACTATGTTTTAAGGTCTGCTCAAATAAGAAAAAGGAAGATGGCTATGTCTCTAAAATCACCATTTGGTCAACAATCAGATACAACTCCATTTCCAACAAAAAGAAAGACAAGGTTAAAGAAAACATATGACATTGTGCTGCCTTTCGATTTAGAGGTACATTACTAGTTATTATCAATTTTAATTCAATATATTATATTTTAGTATATTAGTCATATGTCCAATTGATTACAGGATATCTCCGGACAACTACAAATTCGGTCAATCAATCATATAATGACACATGACCCGTTTGTTGAGGTTTGGCTCAAATTCTTAGTTAATTTATAAATTATAAATTTAGTATTATTTATAATCAAAGTTTTTTATTTTTTAACTAGAATCTGTTAAGACCAGATGGTTACAAAAGTGACAAGGTTACAGTTCCTGAGTATATGTCTGCGTTTATAAACAACAAGGATTTGCCAGAGTATCGGTTTCCTTGGGGAAAACGAGACATTGTTATAGGTCGATCTTTTTGGTTGAGGTTGTTTTGTCTTAACATTGGTAAATCAGGCTGGTTGACTGACCAAGTAAGTACGTATAGATTGCCTAATTTAAAATTGATCATGATTCATTTCAATTCTTAATTATATTTTAATTTCCATTCATAACACCTTGATTTATGGATTGATCTAATGTGGTCTCTAAGACCATCTGAGGCAGATTGGGCGATTGTAAGCCCTCATTTCTCAACATGCATCTTAAATGGGATGATGCAAGATTATTTTTCAAACCAAATCCTTAGAATTAAAGATGCTTTAGTTTTTTTATGAACCCCCACTTCGTGATTTAGCGGAGTGGGATATATGACACTCTTTTACTTGCTCCATATAATCAAATGTATGCTTCATTGGCCATATTTCAATATTCATGCATTTTTGCATTCATACTTCATTCATGCTTCTTTGGCATTTATCCTTTTGAACTATTAAAACAAAAAATCTCGCTTTAAAGAATCAAGTTACCATAATTTGAACTTTTTCTTAAAACATCGATTGACTTAGTTGTAACGATAGAGTACGTATGATTAGGTGGATTAGAAGCTAATGGGAGAAAAAGCCACAAGTTACTCATATAAGTTTTTGTTCAGCACATAAACTTATATTTAACTCTATCACTTCTTGTTCTTCACCTTATTAAAATTCGAAGCAATCGAATTCGTGAAAGCTTAGCCTACCAGTGGTAAGTTGAGGGCTACTATGGGGGGGGGGGGGGGGGGGGGGGGGGGGGGGGGGGGGGGGGGGGGGGGGGGGGGGGGGGGGGGGGGGGGGGGGGGGGGGGGGGGGGGGGGGGGGGGGGGGGGGGGGGGGGGGGGGGGTGGGGGGGGGGGGGGGCCTCAACACGCCCGATCGAGTCACAATTATTCTCATTCTACCATTAGGAAAGTCCCAAAACTGTGACAAAACACTATTTTATTTTTGAAAATTTTTTAAATTTTTTCATTTTTTTGGTATTTTTGCAAAAATTAGGGTGTAAAAAACAGGATTACGTGATACAACAGCTGCACCAAACATCAATCGAAAGGATCCCCCCTACTAGAACTAAACATCAGTCCTCAATGTTTCAAGGGGTTCCTACTGGTAAATCTAAGCCGTTTATGAAGTGTGCCAAAAGATAAAACTAGACGATTAGATTTTGGATACTGGATTCCCAAACTGAACGGAGGATGTGAACTCTGTGGAATACTTGCTAAGCAAGAGAGTCTTCACAATCCGGGAAATCTTGGACATACAATACAAAACATACAAAACATGGACAAAACATAAGAAATGGAAAATGAAAACCTTCTCACACACAAACACTTATTTATTACATACTACGGATAAGCATGGGTGCCCTCCCCACGAAGCGCTTGTTTAGGTCCCGACGCTTGACCCTCCCCATTTTATTGAGTCCATGGGAACGTTTTGGAGATCGGCAACCTCGTTTGGTAATGTCCCCTCAAATAGTGTTTTATACGATAACATTCACTAAAGTTTGGGCCGAGTTTTGAGATAGCTCACGTGCCATAAGGAAATACTTGACAACCAGTGGAATGCCAGACCAACGTGATTTCAATTTGCCGAGAAAATCTTCAGTCTAAAATTAAAGGAGAACACGGTCACCAACGTTGAAAACGCGGTTTTTGATCTTAGCATCGTGTACCTCTAGGTTTTCTCTTTATAGATAAAAGTTTTCGTAGCTTGATCACGAAGTTTCATTTAGTTCAATCAGTTTGAACTTTCCATGATCACCCGCAGTTTGGAATATCAAAATTGTATGCTTGTGGCCCAGTAGAGCTTTGTTGCTCTACTCATCGGTATAAACATGCTCTTCCCTTACACTAACTTTATATGGAGTACACCCATGGTGTTTTGTAAGCGTGCGGAAGGCCCATAAAGCTTCATCTAACTGTTTCGACCAGGAGCACTATTTGTCTCCCACGGTTCTCTCAAGAAACGCATAAAACCATGAATTGACACCCTTAAAAAACAAAAAAAAATAACAACGCCCACTTTTTGGTGATACGCGTTGGAGAGACGTGAGTGACTCCGTACTTAAGCATGACCTTGTAAATTTTGGTCTTGCAAAAGTGAGTTCCCGCGATCACGTATATAACGCCGGGGTGCACCAAATCGAGAGAAGAGAGTTTTCAAAAATTTGCAAACAACTCGGGCATCATTGGTGGGGAGCGCCTTTGCTTCAACCCATTTTGACAAGTAGTCAACAGCCACGAGTATGTACTTGTTTCCTCTTGAAGACGGAACGACCCCATAAAATCAATGCCCCAGATGTCAAAGATTTCGCAAACTGGATGATTTTTGTGGCATCTCATCCCGTTGCGTAATTTTTCCTTACGTTGACAAATGTCACAACGGCTGACAAAGTCAAGGGCATCCTTGTAGATGGTGGCCCATAGAATCCTGAATCGAAGACCTTCTTGCTGTTAATTGGCACCATAGTGTCCCCCCAGAAGGTCCACTGTGACAGCTGTGAGAATGTCAAAGCTTCTGCCCATAAAAACACAACGTCTTATACCTATCAGCACAGATCATAAACAGTAAGAGGATCATCCCAGAATAATGCTTGACATCCTTGAAGAATTATTTTTTTGTTGGGATGTCATTCCCTTGCAAACGAATTTCCCGCATGGTATTTGCAAAATCTGTAAACCATGGGGTACTTTGATCTGAAGACAATAGAAATCAGAGCTTCGAGAGGAAAGGCTTCATTTAGTTCTTTGTTCTCGAGATTGTCTTGATTGGATTTACAAGTCTGGACAGATGATGTCGCGAATTCTCAGCTCCTTTTTTGTCTCAAATTTCAATATCAAAATTCTTGGAGGCAACAGATCCACCGCAAGAGATCTTGCCTTTAGCATCCTTCTTGGGCAAAGATAAACTTGAAGGCAGAATGGTCATATACACTATGCTTTTTAGACCTAACAATATATGACCGAAATTTCTCAAAGCATACACCACGGAAGTAATTCTTTTCGTCGAGTGTAATGTAGTTTAGCCTCGTTCATAGTCTTGCTATCAAAGAGTATAGGTTAAAATGCTTGTTTTTCTTTGCCCGAGGACTGCCCCAATGCGAAGTCGCTAGCCATCGCTACATCAGTTCAAAAGGCAAGTCCCAGTCGAGAGCAATTAAGATCGGAGCCTCAGTCAATTTTCTTTTGAGTGTAATAAAGGAATCGATACACTCTTCAGAAAAGACAAATGGAGTCTCCTTTTCAAGCAAATGAGTCATAGGACGGGCAATTTTTGAAAAGTCCTGAATGAATCGTCGGTAAAAACCGGCGTGCCCAAGGAAACTACGGACACCTTTGACAGAAGTCGGATGAGGAGTTTAGCTATTCCTTCGACCTTATCTCTAATCAACCTCAATCCAACTTAGAAATTTTGTGTCCAGAACAATGCCTTCCTTTATCATGAAATGGCTCTTTTCCCAGTTTAAAGATAAATTGGTGTCTTCACACCGCTTCAACATCTTTTCCAAATGGGTTAGGCATGTGGAGAAAGAGTCCCCAAAGACCGAAAAGTCATCCATAAATACTTCCATCGTTTTTTCAATCATATCGGGAAGATTGCCATCATACATCTTTGAACTTCCAGAGCATTACATAACCCAAAAGGCATGCGACGATAGGCAAATGTTCCGTATGGACACATGAATGTTGTCTTTTCTTGATCTTTTGGGTCAATTGGTATCTGAAAGGTAACCCGAGAAGCCATCGAGGAGAACATAAGTATTCTTTTCCTGCTGAGTCTTCGAGCCATTTGGTCCATAAAAGGCAATGGAAGTGGTCCTTTCGGGTGGCTTCATTAAGCTTTCTGTAATCAATACATACTCGCCATCCCGTGACCAATCGAGTAGGAATTAGTTCATTCTCTTCATTTATATGACGTCAAACCTCCTTCTTAGGTACACATAAACGGGCCACCCAAGGCTGTCAAGATGGGGTAAATCAATCCAGCATCAAGGAGTTTTTCAACCTCCTTTTGATAACGTCCATGGATTATTGGTTTACCCTTCTCTGAATTTGCACGATGGTTCGTAGTCCTCTTCCATTAAATTTTGAGAGTACAAAATTCATGGCTACACCCTTTAATATCGGATAGTTTCCAACGATGGCTCGCAGTGGACTTGAGAACCTTGAGAAGAGCTGCCTTTTCCTCATCTTTTAAGTCTTTAGCAATTATGACAGGCAACTTGTCGTCACCTTCTAAAAATGCGTATTCAAGATGGGGTGGCAGTTCCTTTATTTCAACCTCGGAGGTTCATCAATGAAGGTTCAACGGTTTTAGCATCAGCAAAGTTTGAGCATATCCTAACTTTCAGCAGATATTGTTCTTGATTTAGGAGGGGGGTGGTGGTTCACTGTTCAAAATTGCTTCTAGACGCAGGATGTCCCCCTCAGGATCCTGATAAGTTGGATCAACTTCAGATGAAGTTGGATCATCTTCTAGAGCAAGAAACGAATCTGCTTCTTCAAATAAAAGAAAATCACTGTCCCCGAAAGGAGTGAGATTTGGAGCAGCAGTAGAAACAATAAGGCTCAAAATATGGAGTGGGAAATTGCCACTCGTCGATCACGTTGAAAATCCCTAGGACCGTCTGAGAAAACTCACCACACATATCGATGCGTCAATTTGTTTGCCGACTGTAAGGTCGTAATCAGGCTGTGTATTTTGAAGTTTAGGGGGGGTGGTCCATTGAATGTTGATGGTCTCCTTGCCAACACGAAGGGTGAATCTACACCTTCAAAACAATCTATCAAAGCATGACTTGTTTTCAAGAAACCATTCGCCCGATGAATTAAAGTGACTCGGGGTCTGTTCAAAATCAACAACTCGAGTCCAGCTGGAAATTGGAACTTTCCCACCATTAGACGGACACTTTAGCAATACCGATTGGTTCAGTGATTAAACGAACTGCTAGCTCTAACTCATGCAAAGTTGGGGTTTTTAGGAAGAAGCTAGATCTTGTCCAGACTGAATAAGGTCATGAGATTAATGCTCGCACAAGATCAGCCAAGCAGTTGCAATTAGTAATCCCCGTAAATTCACATGAATCAGAAATCGCCAGGGTCTCCAAGTTCTTATGGTAATCTTGTTGAGGATGACCGCTGAACAGTCTCATTCAAAGGTAGTTCTTGCCAATTTCGCTCAGTTTTTCCCCTTGTTTCCAATTAAGGTTAGTTTAAAGTTGAAGCAAATTTAGGCTGAGCATCAAGAGCTCGTAAAGCTAATCTCGAAACTCAAATCTCTAAAGATTTCATAGAATTTCTCGTTTTGGTCGTTAGCTTTTTCTTTGCTTTTCATCATTTCTTCTTGATGGAAATGGAATTGATGCTTTAGGAATTGGAGTGACAACATGAGCCAATATTGGCCTCAGGATTTTGATACGAGACTGAATTTGAACAACAGGAGGTTGACGTTTTCAGGTTCTATCCGTATTAGCAGGAATCATCGTGTCCTATGTCACCTCGATGTCATGATTGACTGCTTTCTCCGTGAATGGTACACCACTTCGGGTAGTGATACCTTTTAGATCTTCCTTTGGGTTGGTAACAAGTTACCAGAAAGAGTTCCAAACCGAATAGAAGCTGTATTATCAGTAACAAATTTTAAAAGCAAATCAATCAAATAGCCATTTGGGATTGCAGTTTTTGACCTGGTTTTTGCATGTTCTCACACTGCAAGTCTTGGCTGTGACATATCTTTCAAAACTGTATTTTTGACACACCGTGTGTCTAGAGCAGTCCATGATGAAGCTATTGGTTTGATTACACTACTGGTTGATGAAACCGGGAGTTCGATAAATCTGACTTAGTTGAAAATGTTTCCTCTGTTTAGATTGAAGTTATTCCTCGATTGAAATTGTTATGATTATTTGCATGAGATTCGGAACAGGAGGAAAACCAGTAGACGAATTGATTTGAGACCATCGGAGTCGATAACCAGAATTAGCCTTGGTTAAATTGGCCGCAGCGGCCTGGGAAACACAATACTCTGGATCTTTTCATGGTAACATGAGCTATTAGTGGCCGACAGTTATGATAGGAATGACCTCCCCCACAAGTTACACACCTTAGTTGCAACCGCTTTTACGGGGCGGAAGCTGGGGTTTGGTTTCTTTTCTATCGAGAATTATTGTCCCTAACCATGTCTTTGAGTTCGCAACATCAGATGAGACAGCCTTGGGTGGAAGGACTTGTACTCATGTGAGCTACACCAGCTTTGATTCTTGATTGACGTACCTTAGACTTACTCTCGATAATTTTTAAACATTCTCGAGGCATTTTGTCTAAGAAGTTACCACCGGCAGCTGAGTTCAATGAATCTTGATCATTTGAGTTAAGGGCATTATAGAATGTATCGAGTTGATGCAATTCAGAAACCTCCATGATGAGGCATCCCCATTAAAAGATCATATGAAACGATCCCAAGCACTCATAAAACTCTCATACAAATTTTTGCTGAATTCTCGTGATTTCATTCTAGATTTGTGTCGTTTTAGTAGGGAGGAAGAATTGTTAATAAGTTTCGAAACAAGAATAACCCATGTGTTCAATCGACCGCGGGGTTCTTTTTCTAGCCATATCCTGGCTTGCCCTTCGACGAAAACGGGAAAAAGCATTTAAGTTTAACCGACGTATTGTACTTCGAATTCTCATTTGTAAGAAGTGATCATGTTGAAATTACCGGATGTGAGCATGTGGGTCATCACTATCAATTTTCCAAAATTGTATTTTGGACAAGGATTCTAAAAGACAGCATGATCTCAAAGTGCTTTCGGTGAATTCCGAATAACTATCGCATCCTCGTAACCCACGTGGTGCTACGAGCAATTGCGCCATAGTACTTTATCGCCATCGTAACTATGTGAGGATTATCAGGTTCTCAGATTAGATGATTTCCAACAGAAGATTGTCGAACTTAAGGTTGTCGACGTCTACGTGCTTGAGAACGAGATGCGCATCACACAAAATAAAGTACAAAAAGAAATTTACACTAATTTTTTTATGGTATTTTTAAAGATAAATTCACAATTGATTTTACGGACAATGAGATAAGACAACTTAAACCAAATAATCTGCTTACTTCACGGTCAGCTCACAAAAGATTAACACACAGTGAGCGGAGGAGTAGGAATAGCGCGAAGCTTATTTCTCCTTTCGGGTCGTAGTTCCTATGACAACCCTCCTTATACCCACTTTATAGTTTGTTTAACCTTTCGAGGTGAGCCGTATGTCGTAAGAGACACAAAAGGCAAGTTTTTAAATCTTTTGTTCGAATTGGGAACCAACAAGTTCACCGGAACTTATTATGATAATACCTCAGTTTGAGAATATTATATTATTGGTGTTTTTACCAATTTGTGAATTTATTTTCTATTTTATTGACAATGTTTTTATGTTTAGTTTTTCTTTGGTTTTTAATACTGATTAATTATACTAAAAAAAATGAAAAATATTTTTTACTTTTTTTTTATATAAAAGAAAATATTTCAAATTTCAAAAACAGATGGTCAAACGTAAAGATAAACGTTTGCACAGCCTCCCCGGCAACGGCGCCAAAAATTGACTGGCTGATTCTCACCGAATAAAATAAAATAATATATAACAAATATAAAAAATATAATAAAGTGTAAAAACCAGCATCAAATGATACCGAAAGTATATAAGCTTTCCCGGGTTCGTTTATCCCAACGAGGCTGGAATGTAAATCGATACGATCGAAGATTTGAGTTAGAAGGAAGGAATTAGTTTGGAATTTTGAAAAAAGTCAAATTGGATAATTAACGACTAAAACGTTTAAGAACAACCTAGAAATTTACGAAATTAAACTAAAACGAGACCTCGAATCCCGAACAAAAAGGGGAAAACCCTAAAATCTTTAAAAATAAAGCCTACGAAGAATTTTCGTTCTAAACTACTCTATGACCAAATAACGAAGAATGGAAAAGACTATACCGACAACGAGTTCGTTGACCCAAAAACGATTCAAAACAAAATCTCGTAACCGGACCGGTGCATTAAAAGTAAAAAGTGTTAAAAATGACCCTACGAAAATTTTTATATTTTTCCTACAAACTAGATGATAAAATAAAATTTTCTAAAAAAGCAAAATATTTTTTTGATAATTTTTGTATTTTTTATGAATTAAATAAACTTTTAACTAAATTAAATTATAAAAAATATCAAACGATTACTAAAAATTCTGAAAAATTTCCTAAAAATACTAGGCTTTATAAGAATCCTACGAAAAATAACAAACACAACACAGCTTATGCAATAAGCCCCGAAAATAAGCTAAACAGCTTATGGGCTTATGAGGTCAAAATGACCTTATATATATTTGCCCTTGAGTCTTTAACGAAAAAGACCCAAGGGCGCAGTGGTAGTGTGTGTTGGTAAAGAGGGGATGTATCGCTTGGTCCCGGGTCGATCTTTGCACACCCGGGCCAAATGTCTTTCCCCTTTTTTTTTTTGAAAAACTCAAAGAAGCAAAGTAGTTACTCGTGGGGCTTAACAACTTTGTCAACTAGAGCTTTTGCTGAAAACCAATGAATAAGCTTAAAAATAAGCTTGAACTTGACAGAAATGGCTTATATGGGCTTAAAGCTAGAAAATGCTAAGTCCTTTTGGACTTGAGGTCGAATTAAGCTAAGGCAAGAAACTAAAAATAAGCTGAGATGGGCTAAACTAATCTAAATAAGCTTAAAAGTCTAAAGGCTTAAGGCCAAATAAGCTGTGGGAAGCTTATTTAGCCAGAAAAGCTTAAAGTGAGCTTAAATGGCTAAGAAGCTTAAAACTTGGACAAATAAGCTAGAAAAAGGCAAAATAAGCTTAACAACTAATTATCTAATCTAAATAAGCTGTAAGAACACAAGGGAGCTTATGGACTAAGCTCAATAAGCCAGAATCAAAAGATAAGCAATCCCTCAGCCTAAGGGATCAAAAACAGCCAAAAGCAAGGTTTGGGCTTGAAAATAAGCTAACTAACAAGCTTCCTAAGGCCTGAAACTTTGAGGGCTTATTTAAGAGCTTATAGACTCTTAAAATAAGCCAAAAACTTGGGGCTTTAAGTGTGCTTAATGGCTGAAAAGAAACCGCTAAAGTTCCCCCTTTGCACAGGGAGCTTTAAGGCAAATCTCAAGGGCTTATTTGACAGCTTATTTTAAGCTGTCAAATAAGCTCTAAAAACACAAAGAAGCTCAAACAGATTGAGTGCTATAGCTAAACAGCTTGTGCACCAATTTTGAACTTTTAAAAAGCATTAAAACCTGCTGATTTTGTTAAATGAAAAAGGACTCTTGGGTTTTTAGAAACTGTGACCAAAATGTTTGGGTGAATTTGACTCACAAAGTCAAAAGGACAAAGGTCTTGGACAGCCTTTTTTAAACTCACAAATCACACCTTTTTAGCACTTGAAGTCACACTCACAAGTGCTTATCCAAATAAGCACTTGTGGTATAAAAGAAATCCTCACAGTTTCAAAATTATTTGCAAAAACTTTGAAAAACAGTTTTCAAAACTGAAAAACTTTTAAAATCAGCTTAAATGAGCTTAACAACTTGAACTAAATCCAACCTAATGATCATAACCCATACCAAGACCTGTTTTAACCCATTTTAAGCTTATGCCAAACACCCTTTTACTTCAAACTGCCAAACTAAAAGTGGCTTAAAAAATCTATTTTAAAGCTAAAACTTTTAAAACTTTTTATCCACTCTTATTTGTATTGACCTATTTAAACTATTTTAACACTAAAAGTCCTAGCTTATTAAGAAAAATAAGCTAGTTTCTCAGCTAGCTTAATACACTAAATATGACAGAATTGAGAGATAAGCTAATGTAGCACAAAATTATGCAATAAAAACTTACAACAGCCAAATAACAACTCTAAACTAATGTGTTTACAAAGATTGAAAGCAAATAACTAAAGGTTTAAGCTTAAAAATTAAGCTAAGTGAGAATTTAGAAATGAAACCTTGGATTTTTGAAGTCTCAGAACCAAGGCCACTCTTTCTGAGTGATGCCTAAAAAGCTAACCTAATGGCCCCAATAGGCCTCTAAACCAGAGCTTCAAAGCTCAAAAAGCCATTGGTGAGCATATTACCTACAAATAGCTACCAAAAGCACTACTTGGACTTTAAATGAACAAGTTCAAAATAAAATAGTATGAAAGTGGCTTGATAAACAAGTTTTAAACTCAATTAGAGCTTATTGACAAGAATAAGCTCAAAAGAGCTTATTGAGAGCTTATTGAGTAAAAGTAGCTTAATTTTTCATTAAAACTGAGAATTACAATTGCATAAGAGAAATTAACTTAAAAATACTTTAAACTGACAATAAAAACGACAAAAAACATAATTACAACTCTGAATTAACTTAATATTTTGCCAATTGGCTTACAAGTCATTTATAGCCCGAAATATACAACTAGGTCCTTCCTTTTCTCTTTCCATCTTGTTTTGCTATATTTAGACACACAAACAGATAATGTGTTTGTTTTGTGAGAGTGTTCACAGCCTCTAATCTTGGGCCCATCAAACCTTTAAAAATCAACATGGTCGTCGAATTAAGTCTTGGGAGGTGTGTGATTCCAACTTGGCACTCTCACACTGGGAAGTTAGTGGAGGAGGGGGAAATGAATATCCATGGTGGGGTGAGATTACAGGAAAACGGGGTTAAACACCCCGCGAGGATGTTTTTGGAGGGAAAAAACGAGCGTAAAATAAGTTGGGTTTGTAACATATTGAGTGTTTGAGAGTTTGGCAAAAATGGTCCCTCTAGGTTACTTGTTCATTTGCACATCTCGTCCCTGTGGTTATATAACTTTTGGGGACTTGGCAAAACAAGTCCCCAAGAGTTTTATATAACCTTTGCATACGTTCGTCCTTGGGTGTGAACAAGTCGGGGGTAGGCAGTTTTGCCCCCCCCCCACTTGTCACTTATGAGTATATTGCAAAACAGCCCTTGTCCTTCAGTTTTTCTCTTTTTTTCTTATATATAATTTAGGGATTGACAATTTCAGTCCTGAACTGTATTCTTGACTTTGGCCTCGGGTTGACTTGGGTTGACTTTGCCTTTGACCAGTGCTTTTCTGTTGACTTTTTGACTTGATTGACTTCCGGCTTCAGATTTGGCTTTGTCCAAACACAGCTCCAAGCTCCCCATCACTGTCATTAGATGGACAGATTGAGAAAACAATGGAACTAGCATTAGACACTGTAGGACTAGGAGATTGAGGTTGAGGTCCATGTTTACCATACACATACAAAGAATCATCTATGTCCTCCTGTGCCCTAGGGGTATAATCACCACTAAGAGGAGGGGGGACACCTTTGTATTCTACCTGTTTGAATCTGCTGTAAAGTGGGATATCATAATATCCTTCATCTGTTTCCCTAAGAACAAAAATACCTCTACTCATCTCTTCCTCATATCCTAGGACTTCAGCATTTGACTTTATGCTATGTCCTAAACCTAGCTTAACAGTTGAGCTCATCCCACAATCAATAAGCTTCCAAAGATTTTTAGAAGATGCAAACCAAGAATCAACAATTTTTTGTAAAGCATCTTTGTCTTTGACAGCTTTCATTCCTATTCTTCTATACTTTTTCAGCTTTTCATCTTTTTCAAAAATTTGATTAGCTTGAAAATTTAATTTTTCATTTAAGGAAGTTTGCTGTTTGTGGGAGGCTTTAAGCTGAGATTCTAACTTCTTAACAGCTAACTTATGGGCAACTAAGGCAGCTTCTTGGTCACCAAATTCAGATTGCAATTCATCATACTTAGCTTGAAGAGCATTAAATGAATCTAAACATAATTTAGAGCACATTGATACCTCATTATTCACAGTGAAAGCCATTAGAGCATGATTGAGTTCCTCATCTGTAGTCTGCTCTACCCAATTGATTTGACCTTCATCAATAGTCATCAAGGCTTCCTTTTCAGTTCTCACCGGCTTGAAATCTTGACCTCTACTTGCTTCCTGCCTGCTACCTTCTTTTGAACCTTTAAACTTGCACTCCCTGGCAAAATGCCCAGTATTGTGGCAATTGAAACACTCAACTTTTCTCTTATCAAATGCCACATGCATTTTTCCATCCACTCTTGGCCTTCTGCCTGTCTTCTTGTAGAACTTCTTAATCTTTATGGCAGTCATAGCAATCTGCCAATTGATATCCATTTCTTCCAAATCCAGATCATCAATTTGATCTAGGTCTTCATGTATCAAATCCACATCATCAGCATTTGTGGCTAGAAAGGAATGGATAACTTCATCAGCAAGACCAGGAGTAGCAGTTGGTGTTGCTTTGGAAGAGGAAGTGGTATAAGAACTATAACTTCCTGAGCTTTGGCTTGGCTTATTCTTGCTGGAAGAGGCTTTGGCTTTGGCTTGTGATAGAAAAGCCACATTATCAGATGTAAGGGAAGAAGATGATGTCTTTTGGATGTCTTGTTCAAAGACACTCAGATTATTGTATAAATCATCTATTGACAGTGTGTCAATATTCTTCTTCGTTCTCATTGTCATGGCTAGACTGTCCCACGCAGGAGGAAGGGACCTCAAAAACTTGTGATTTGCATCTTCATCTGACACACCAGCACCAAGGGCATCCAACTGTGATAGGAGTTTTTGGTACCTATCATACCCTTTTTCCAAACTTTCCTTAGACGAGATAGTAAATGCCTCAAACTGTTGTTTCAAAACAGCTTTTTGCATTTTCTTCGAGTTCGCATTACCACCAAATCGTGTCTTGATGGCTGCCCAGATCTCTTTGGCATCATCCATGCCATGAAAACGTCTGAGATGATCTTTTGGAACAGCCATTAGCAGTAGAGTTCTCGCTTTCCTTTCTTTCTCATCAGCAAACTGTTCTTCCTGTGTGGTTGGAGGAAGAACCCTGTATACACCATCCTTACCTTTGGTGACTCGCTTCTTTGAGTTCCCATTCTGAATCACTTTCCAGACCTCATTATCTATATACTCAAGATAATGTTCCATCTCCATCGCCCACGTATCATAATCATCCTTTTGAAGAACGGGCAGTTTAATGTTTGAAAGTGTGTTTGTGGTGATTATTTGTGGTGGTTTAGCAGGAGCATCTCCTTTGTTGGATGCTGGTACAGATCCATCCAAAGATGCATCATCATGAAGAGAAAGTTCCTCATCATCATGAAGAGAAAAATTATCGTTTGCAGACATGATTATTTGATTTGGTGGAATAAAAGGTTTTGATCTATGTTCAATCTTGTGTAAAGTCCCTTTGGTGGCTCTGATACCACTTGTAGGTCCTTATAAACAGGATCTGAATGAGCCTTGAACGACTGATAGTTCTTTGAATAAATCCAAAGATCCTATAAGAGACAATGACTGTGAATATAAATATTGACGCGGAATATCAATATCTATACCAAGATGAACACAAGAACAAATACTAAAATTGCTATTACTATTACTATTTGATTGTGAATACTCAATCAACGCGTTAAGAGATAATGCTTATCTCTTCCTAAATCAACGCTAATTGATAACTATTACTAAAATTACAACAGTCTTAACTGTTTGACCAAGCAGTATTAACTTTAATACTGCCAGACTTAAGTTAAAGCTGGCAGACTTAACTTGCTCTACCAGACTTAACTTCTATACTAACAGTACTAACTATTTCTATCAGTACTAACTATAACTAACAGACTTAACTTTAATACCAACAGTATTAAGTCTGTTTACAATATTTTCCTAACATAGTGTATTTGTCCTTTCAAAATGTTGATCTTAATTAATTTTTGAAATGGGTAGGAACTATTTTATTTTCAAATCAAATCAAGCTAAGTATACATCGTTATATCTAATACACAAAACAACGACGAATATCCTTATGTGTATGCTAGATGATTATGTGTGTTTACTTTTGTTTCAACTTGGTTAATAGATATTAATAAGTAATCATTACTTTTTTTAATTGAGCTAAATATATATCTAAACAAATGTGCCATGTATGCTATTTGTATGTTACTAGTTTTCGGATTATGCCTAATAGAAATTACGCTAGATTTCTTGCGTTAAGTTGCAAAATTGTTTGTGCATTGCATATAGGCATAGATCACTATATTTACAAGTGTTACATAAACATCTTGTAGTTCATTTTGAGTGTAGTAACCCACTTAGGAATGAGAGTTTAATAGTTTGTCAAGTGTATGGAAAAATAATGTCCTAAGATCATATGTTAAAACCCATCATGAAAATATTTCCAACACATTCTCTCTCTTCCAACAAAATGTCTAAATATTTTCATCATCTTGCGTTGTTTGACCTCGGGTTGGTTAAACAAAATAAAAGATTGTATTAATACATTGGTAATTCAGTAAAAGAGAATATATTTTTTAAACTTTGCTTGTGCTTGCATTGTTCTAACACACACACATAATTATATTCTTTTTATAAACATATAGTGTTTTACAAAAGATGTGTGTTGTATTAAAATGGTTAGAAAAATCATTCATATACTAATAAAATGTCAAAAACTATGCATATTATGCATAATAACAAAAAAAAATTTCGTACATGCAAGATATATGACAATCTTGAAGTAAGAAATTAACTTGTCATTATTCGTCAACCTTACACTTACAACTAGTCTTAGGATTAG
>BQNB010096388.1:12107-25638 GCA_026074375.1 Tanacetum coccineum
ACCAAAATACAGGCACAAAAGACAAAATTGCTGTTGGGGATTCTGAAAAAGAAGATGAAACTGATCAAGACTGCTTTGAAAAGAATTTTTAGGTACCTAAAGGGAAAACCCAAAATGGGCCTTTGGTATCCTAGAGAGTCTTCATTTGACTTGGAATCCTACTCAGATAGTGATTATGCTGGAGCAAATCTTGACAGGAAATCCACAACAGGAGGTTGTCAATTTCTTGGCAGGAGGCTCATTACTTGGCAATGCAAAAAGCAAACCATTGTGGCCACTTCTACTACAGAAGCCGAATATGTTGCTGCTGCAAGCTGCTGTGGGCAAGTTTTATGGATTCAAAATCAAATGTTAGACTATGGGTTCAACTTCATGAACACAAAGATCTACATTGATAATGAAAGCACCATTTGCATTGTAAAGAATCCAGTATATCATTCGAAGACAAAGCATATTGCAATTAGGCACCACTTCATACGAGATGCCTATGAGAAGAAACTCATACAGGTGCTTAAGGTTCACACTGATGACAATGTAGCTGATCTACTAACCAAGGCATTTGATGTTAGCCGATTTCAGTTCTTGGTTGTTTCAATTGGGATGATAAATCCATAAGCTACATTGGTTAAAGGGAGGCAATATGAATGGGTCATCTGTGTATGAAAGAGGTAAAACACACACATAGCTATGAACTCTCAACGTGAACTAAACCCTTATGCACAACCTTTCTACCCATCAAGATTCAACCACCATCATGCAAGCATAACTAATCGTACCAACAAGTGGTCCGTACTCTTTCAGGTAGCAACTAGACCAAGACACTGTGCTGTACCTAATCGTAAACCTAAGGAAAAACCACATTTTAAACAAGGGTGCAAAAAGGTTGTTTATTAAGAAACAACATCATTGTGAGAGTTGGCTGTTGTTCAAGAGTAAGAAGATTGCTCAAGTTGTTCGTGCTTGGATTCAGAGTAAGAATACTCTTGTGAAGCATTTTGAAGACAGAGATTCGGTAGACCATCCAAAGAGTGTTTGCAGGTGTGGTTCAACCCACCAAGAGACGGGTCTATGTCATGTTTGACAACAAAGGGAATGCGTACCATTGGAGCTGTGTGTACCAGGTAAAATTGGTAATTGGTTAGTTATGTTAGTGATGGTAAGGGAGGTTGTTCGTCCACCTGAAATAGTGGAGTCATGGTTAGCTGGAGTAGGTGGTGGAGTTACCAAAAAAAAATTTATGTTGTATGATACAATATTAACTAGAAGTATTGCTTGTCAAGCTTTAAGTTATTTAGAGACAGGTCACTTGAGAAGAGTTCTGATGGTACTGAAGCATTTCCTGATATTACATTGTTCTTTCTCTGTTTGGACAAAAGTTAGTACGACATTTGCAAAGTTAGTACCGCTGGGGCAAAGTTGTACCGATAAAGAGTCATTGGAGAAAATACGCCAAAGGGTACCAAAGTGTATAATTGGAATGTTTTCTTTAAAATTAGGTCTCGCCTAATCCTTTACATGAATCCAATTTCTTTCGACACTTACTCAAGCAATCTCTCTAACTGACATTCTTCTTTACAAGCCCTAATCTCTCTTACCGACGATCTCTCTCTTCTAAGCAACATGGCTGCTCTTGAGTCCTGTCCTAAGCACAACATGATCGCATACTTGGAAAAGACTGAAGGGAATGTCGAGTTTCATGAAGTCATTGATTTTCTTCAGAGAAGTTATATTTTCTCTATGCGCTCCACTGTAAGTCCTGTTGTTTCGGACCATCATTCGTTGAACAGTTTTTGGGCGTCTGCAGTCCTAAACAATCATATACCAATGTTAGCACATAACTGGCTAAAGTAGATGCAAGGTTGTGTCTATCTCTGAGCATCTATCCGAAACTGATCTTATTTTTGATGATGTGATGGGCTTAGGACTCATTACCAAATCAACACTATCTTATGCTATTCAATCTTATGGGGATATGAAGGGGATTTAACTGTGTTAAATTTAACTAAAGCTTTATTCTAACCCCATGGAGGTTTTTATTTAACAAATTAATCATAGTTTAAGTTTCCAAAAGTACTCATGATCAGTTCCTACAAAAAATTGCCACAGCTGTAATTTGTTTAACAACTAATCAAAAATATAATTTTTCTAAACTGATTTTTGATGGTATGCTTAGACATCTAGAGGCTAAGAAGATGTTTGTTATGTATCTCGTTTTATTTCTATATATTTAGGTAGACAAGTAGCTAATATAATTGTACTTTAGATCACTTTCTGTGTAAATAGTTTAATGTAAAGTTTTTTTCTTTTATGATTAAGAAGGGCAACATTTATCAGGCAAAAGTTACACTTTGTTTGTACTACTGTTGGTCCAACCAACACAGGATTTAGGGTGCTTCCTCAGACGGATTTTGTGAACAACCATCACCCTCTCCTGTTTTTTTTCTCTTCCACTAGTGAAGTCCAAATGAGTCACATGCCTGACTCACTTTTGCTTAAACTAGTGAGGTCACTTATGGCAACAACTGGACCTTCACCCAGACCTTCACCAACACCTTCTCCCACTCCTATTGTTCCTGATTCAATCCCAGAACCTACTGGTGAGAATCTTGGAGATCATTCATCCAATGATACATCCCTTTCAGGGAATGAGGATGATATGACTCTCTAAAATGTCTATGATCTTTGTATCTCTTTATGTCAACCAGGTTTCTAGATCAAGCAAGGAAAAAAATCAAACTCTTAAAGGCTAAGATCAACAAGAAACAAGCTAAACCTGTCATCAAACATCATAAAGAATATCTAAAGAGTGTCTCATTGCATCAAAGATTCCCAAGGAAGAGCTTCTCAAAGAAACATAGGGTGCACAAAAAGAATGTATCCAAACAAGGGAGGAAGATTGCAAAAGGAGAATCATCAGTTCAAAAGATATTGTTTCATGTACATGCTGAAGATAAGATGATCACATGGAAACAGAAAAATGCTCAAAGTGAAGGATGGACAACCAGAATTGGTGGATGAAGGACAAGAGTTTGATGAAGATAGACTTGTACTGAAGATGGAGTTAGTCTGACAAGGTAAGGGAGTTAGTTACCGACTTTGAAAAAGTTAGTACTTACGGTTCCAAAGTTAGTACTAAAAGAACAAATGAAGGATCTCTGAAGAGGATCTTTGAAGGTACTGATGTACAGCGAAGGTACTGAAGAGAAAGCTGAAAAGTATTGCTGAGCAAATAAAAAGTACTGATGACTCAAACTAATGAAGGAAAATTGTACTTCAGCTCTCAAACTCATCCACTCAATAACACCCACATCAATGATATTTGGTGATGTATGAAACAATAGCTACACTTTTCCTCAACATGAGGTCAAGCCAAAAGCTGCTTCTTTTTAAAGAAAAAAAAGAAAGGTGCAGAGTTGAAGGATGTTGAAGAAATTGATAGACCTAGGCCTACTTCTCAAAGATCACTTCTTACTTTAAAACCTCTTCCAAAGATTGATCCAAAAGACAAAGGGAAGAAGAAGATTGAAGAGGAGGATGATTTTAAGTGAAGATGATGATATTCTCAAGCTGGTGAAGAAATTCAAAAAACGCTTAAGCGTGATGAAGTAATGGCTAGGAAAATTCAAGAAGAATGAGAAGCAGAAGAAGTAAGAAACAAGATTGCTGAAGAAGAAGCAACAAATGAAGCTCTCATTAAAAACTTTGATGATATAAAGGCAAGAATTGAGGCTGACAGAATTCTTGCTGAGAAGCTTCAAGAGCAAGAAAGAGAGAGTTCAGACCAAATAGAAAGAAAAAGCAAGAAAAGTTATTCATCGATACAATTGCTGCTCAGAGAAAATTCCTTGCTCAACAAAGATCTGAGGCCATAAGAAACAGACTCCAAACACAAGATCAATTAGAAAACAGATGAATGATCCTACCTTAAGCATGTGGGGAAACTTCATACATTCTAGTTGAAGAGTAAGTAGTTTGAAGATAACAAAGCAATGATATGAGAAAA
This sequence comes from Tanacetum coccineum, assembly GCA_026074375.1. NCBI lineage: Eukaryota > Viridiplantae > Streptophyta > Magnoliopsida > Asterales > Asteraceae > Tanacetum > Tanacetum coccineum. The sequence goes on from BQNB010096388.1 coordinate 16,111, forward strand.
AGATAAAGGCAGATGAAGATTTTCATTGCTATTGGGGGTCTGTTGCAGATGATAGACTGATCACAAAATGAATAGAAAAGATTCTCCCAAAGGAGGAAGAGATCAAGCGGGGAATCTAAAGAGACGTCAAGGAAGAGGAAAAAAGAAGGAAGAAAATACAAGATAGGAAAGCACGGTACTTGGAAAAAGATGAAGTCAAGAAAAAAGAAGATTCATACAAGATACTTCTTAGATGGGGACCATCTGACATTGAGAAGAGAATGATGAGGTGCGATTATGTTGACAATAGCTCCTGATGAGCGAACAAGGAGTAGATTTTGAAATTTCGTGGCAAGAAGTATCCATCATTGCACTGGAAGACTGAGAATCTTGGCACTAAACCACAGTTTGATGAATCTAAAAGATCAGAAGAGATAAATATGAATTGTGGTAACAAGAAGTAATGGTCAAAAGAGATCCTTCAGCACATTGATAAGAGTGCTTTCAGTGTTTGACAGAGAAGACTTAGATGCTATATATAAACTTGTGATGGACATATATCAAGATAAGATTCTTGAAGGTTTTGATAAAAGTTCTTTGGGAGATTTGTTGTTATGTTCAATCCAGATGAACAAGAAGTGAGTTTTGGAATCACTGCATGATGGAAAGTAGTCAGTTGGATCTGCATTGTTTCTCAGCGGTACACACTATTGATGATGATGAAGGAATAGTCGTTCACATGCTATAGTGGAAGAAGTATCTTATGAAAAGGAAATTAGTAATGCAAATGCTAAAGCTAAAATTGGAGTCTGAAGAAGAAAGTACTATGGCATTGGAATTGATACGATTTAATCAAGGAAGTACTTGCTGATTTGAATCTAATGGAATAAGGCTGATGTACTGGAGAAGGGATGAGTGTTGGCTAACCACCACACAACAAATGGTTATCAATTCACCATGCTTAACAGCATATAGCATGGCTAGTCCACAAGCAAACGGGCTGAGGTAAAGACTTCTCAATCCGGTTTATGGTTTACAATTTACTCCAAAAAATTGTAGGGTTCTCAACTCACCTTGATTCTAAGGTTAAAGGTTGGCTAGTCAAGATCATCAGTTTTGGTAAAGCTAATCAAAATCTTTGATAAGCTGATAGTTGCTAAAAAAACTACTATGGTTTATCAATGCACAATGTTATGACATGAAGGCATTGGTAGTCCAAACAACAAACGGTATTTGCTAAAGACAAATCAAATCCGTTGATGGTTGATACCTTTACCAAAAAACTATCGGTAATCACCTCCACAATATTCTTAGTGAAGAGTTATATAGCCCAGAGCAATCGGCTACTGGTAATGGGAACATCAAATCCGTAATGGCTGGTAGTTTGCCAAAAATACAAAGCCAAACCTTCGTTGGATTGTAGGTAAAAGATGTTGCTGAGTAGCTGAATAGATGTTGCTGAATTGCTGAATATCGCACATTGCTTGCTGCTATAGAAGGATTAAAAGGTACCAAGATTAAGAATATGATTAAGAGAATGTTTGGGATACATCCTCTGTGGCAATGCTGTAAAGGATTGAAGAAACATGAAGTAAATAGTTTAAACTTCATGTTTAAGGGTGGATTTTTTAGGATTTAATGTTTTCTTAACTTAGTACTGACAGTACAAATAGTTGTTACCGTCAGCTTTCTTAGTACCGACAGTACAAAGTATTAAGTACTGTTAGTTAGTTAGTACCGTTAGTAGAAAGTTAGTTAGTACCGTTGAAAAGATATTTAAAAGATATTTATGAGATATTTTAGAAAAAGAAATGTAAGCCCATTAGGGTTTCCTTAGTCTATAAAAGGAACCCTAGGCATAGTTAGTAGACAGTTCTGCACAAGATCATACAGATAAGATAGTAATCATAGTTAGCAATCTGTAATCCTCAATAACACATTAATAAAGTTGTTATTCAGTTGTTCATTGTTCTTCTTAGTACATGTGTTAAGATTCCGCATTAACACATAGTATTCATAGTCATTGTTTCCACATAGTCATTTGTATTTATACATCCTGGCTATCATCCTTTATAGGCTGCAAAGATCCATTCAGTTTATCAGGACCATCAAACTTTTCGCTCCTTAGCAAATTCAAGATAGTCTTCAAATGTTCACCATGTTCCTCTTTATTTTTGGAATAGATCAGAATGTCATCAATGAATACAATCACGAACTTATCAAGATACGGTTTGCACACGCGATTCATCAAGTCCATGAATATTGCAGGTGCATTAGTCAGTCCAAAAGGCATTACCTGAAACTCATAATGTCCATAACGAGTTCTAAACGCTGTAATTGGAATGTCTTCCTCGCGGATATGAACTTGATGATAACCATACCGTAAATCAATCTTCAAATAAACACTAGAACCTTGCAGCTGATCAAATAAGTCATCAATCCTCGGTAATGGATATCGATTCTTGATCGTCAACTTGTTTAGTTCTCTGTAATCAATGTTCATTCGGAACGATCCATCCTTCTTCTTCACGAACAAGACCGGAGCTCCCCACGGCGACGAGCTCGGTCGAATAAAACCTTTCTCCGACAACTCTTGTAGTTGCTTGGACAACTCCTTCATTTCAGATGGTGCTAAACGATATGGCGCACGCGCCACAGGTGCAGCACCGGGAATAAGATCAATACGAAATTCAACTTGCCTGGGTGGCGAAAGTCTAGGTAATTCTTTGGGAAATACCTTAGGAAAATCTTGGATAACAGGAACATCTTCTAATCGCTTCTCCTTCGATTCTTGTTCAGTTACTTGAGCTAAGAATAGCCCACAACCCTTCTCGAAATACTTTTGAGCCTTAATGCAAGAAACGATCTTCAATCGAGAATTATTTCTATCGCCTTCGATAACCAACGTCTTACCGACGGGGAAATTTAACCTCTTTTCTTTCCATACAAATGTGGATCATATCGTGATAACCAAATCCATCCCAATACTGATATTCAAAAACTTCCGAGTTCTATTACCCATTAAATCAATTGGAAGAATGGTTGAAAAGATTTTGTATACATTCTTATTTTTACATCTATTGGTACTTTTACTTTTCCGTCGGCCAATTCGACTTATAGTAGTATATCTAACTCAACGGTTCAATATCAATTAAGGGTACTAAAATTTGTAGACACAAATCTTTAATCGAGCCCCGAATCACATTTAAGCAGTTGATATCGTTATTGAGTAAGATTGTACCAGTAAACGACATTTCGGTCTTTGTGGATCACAGCTCCCAAATTATAAACAGTTCCACGGTTATTTCCACCTGTCATTCTTTTTCCAAGCTTAGGGCAATCTCGCTTTCGGTGACCCTTTTCATTGCAATTAAAACAAGTCACATCTTTTCTATCGAGGCTCCAACAAGCAGCAGTCTTGTGCCCCAACTTACCACACTTACCATATTTCCAACAATCCACAGCATGCTTTTTATTCTTGCATTTTGGACAAACTTCGTTGTCATTTGGTGCAGCATTAGTCATAGCTCCAGCGTTAGCCCTTCTTTGGTTTTGTTGACGATTGTAGTCGCGTCAGTTGTTACCACGACCACCACGATCTCCTTCACCTTTCCTCTTTTAACCTTTAAAAACCTCATCAGTCTTGTCTTGTATTATTTGTCCCATGAGCTGATAAGCCATACAGACAGCTTCATCAATACCAGTAGGCCTCGATGTTGTCACTCACAACGTTAATCTTCGACTATCCACGAATATGCTGTTCCACCTTCACTCTGTTCAGGCTTCACATTCTAGGACAACAATAAGTCCAATTCTTGAATATCGGTTGGCTATTCCACATCAATTCACGTTCCCTTTTAACATCAAGTTGTACAATTCTTGCTCCAGTCTTTGCAATACACTTCGAGGACAAAATTCCTCGGTCATCCACTTTCTCACCTCAGTCTAGGGAGTACCATTAGCAGCATCAATACCCATGGAAGCAATCCTTCCATTCCACCAAGTCAATGCACGACCTTGGAGTGTAGCAGTTGCAAAGTTCACCTTATCCCTTTCTTTGCAATCACTGATCGAAAACACAAGATTCTAGTTTTCTCTAACCACAACCATTAATCCCACGGCCCTTCGGTGCCTTTAAAATAATGTTGTGGGTCACCAATTCATGGAAATGTTACGTAAGTACACCTAGTATATTTCGGGCACTTTGCCGGTCCGCCCACGGTCTCCACCACCGCTCTACCATTACCTCGCTCCACCACCACCGGCTCCACCACTACCGGCTCCAACACCACCAGCTCCAGCACCACCGGCTCTGCAGTTCATATTTGCCATAAATTCAGCCATAGATGTGGCAACTTGTTCCCTAATAACCTCGCGCATATGTGCCTCTGATATTGCTTTTGGCGGCATGATCCTGTTACAACACAAATCAAATCATAATGAGTATTCATTCGATGATTGTATTAAGCAAAAGGAACAATTTAGAAGAAACACAGAATAAGAAGGATACAACAACATGGACATTTGAATTAAACACCAAGATAGTCATTTCATTAATCACCATTATGTTACAGTTGCATTGTTACATTACTGTCACAGTCTAATGCTATACAACTCCAAAAGACTAGTTCTACCCTAACTGACATGCAGTTTAGTTAGTGATTTACAAAAGATACTACTAATGATAAACTAATCTACTAAGAGTCACTAGGTGGTCCACGTGGCTCGGAAGGTCCCTCGGTCCCATCAGAAGTAGAGTTCTTCGATTTCTTTCTTGGACGCTCAATATCCTCCTCATCAGATGGCGGCTTTGGAACAGCCCCAACATGAACCATATCCAAGCAGAACATCTTATTCCACACTTGGGACTCGTGTAACCTCCTCTCAGCAATATCATGCTCTCGAGGCCCATGCCAACTTTGTCTCGTTATCAGTCATCTTTTCTTCAATTGTGGCTTTCTCCCGCTTTCCAATTACCGCACCTCTCGAGAAAACATTACCATAAGTAGCTTAACATCCCCAAATCATGATCATAAGTAATTTCTCTCTCTTTTCCAATATCTTTTCTTTGACTTTGAGAGCAATCACCATTGCTCTGGCATGTACCAACTCAGCCTTTGTAGTTAGCTCGTGCACGGGAGTCGCCAATTATCACATCTCAAAGACAAGGTGCAATCCACCAACTATGATGAGTCACGAGCACGTAGAGACTCTCCTACCTCATTACAAGCCCCTTGGAAAGTCACGAATAACATAAGGCCTCTGGGTAATGGTCCCAGCAGTAGCCTCAGGTGCAACATCAACCTCCTCGTCCTCTGACTCAGAATCAGATGATACAGAATCAGATGACTCCGCATTAGGCGGCTCAGAATCAGAAGACTCATCTCTAGGTGGCAGGGTTTGGTCACCCTCCACCTCATAAGGAAGATAACTCGCATCGCTCATCGACCTCAATCTCAACATATCTCATATCGATTTCCTCATTATTAACATTAATCATTCATTATATCATCCTCTTCTATCCAACCATTTCATATTTCATGCCCATTATTGGTTCCGGGTTTTTCATTGCTTCATCATAATCTACTAACTCCTCATCATCGGGAATGTCAACCATTTCGTTGGGATCATGGGCATCCTCAACGTGGTTCGGCTCGGGAACAACTGGGTTCACTTGGGGAATAGCTTCGTTCGGCTCGTTAAGGTGATTAGGGTTCCCCATGACAATCTGCATCGTATAAATATCTCATATTAGTATTAAAATAATTACATAATTAACATTTTATATTCAAATAAATGAAAATTTCATATTATAACATATATATTTTCCATATATATATATATATCGATAAATAATTCCTTCTCATTCTTATCCATCGGTAATTCGAAGATTTCACTTGCACATTTATAGTTAAAAGATTTCAAAAATTCTTTTGTTCATTTTCTTCTTTTTAAAATATTTTGTTCTTTATAACTTAAGCTCTTGATACCATTTTTTTTGAAAATCTTTTGTTCTCTATAACTTAAGCTCTTGATACCAATCTGTAACACCCCCATTTTAATCGATATCAGCGGAAGGGTCATTTGGGGTGCTACGTCATAATATAACAACTCAAGCATAGAAAACGACTCGAAAAGAGACGTTTTTAAATACATTCATTCGAAATAAAAGTTTACATCATAGGTCCCAAATTGTTTCATAATTCATACAACATTTTTGCAAATCATCTTCGAATGACTTTTATTTAATGGGCCTTCAAAACATTTAGGTTTCCATAAGCGACAACCAAAATCTCCATCGCCGAATTACCTTCAAGGACCTGAGATAAAACATGCTAAAAGTCAACAATAATGTTGAGTGAATCCATAGAGTTTATATATATAAACAATAAAATTTTCCGAACACAAGTATCATTTCTCAAAATTCATCAGGATATAACGATGTGGATCAGACAAAGTTATAGGGGGATTATTATAAGCCTCATGACATCGAACCTTACCATATAATCAAAATAATGCCCACTATACACCCTCGCTATGAGTGCATATTATTCTCTATACAATGCATCCGTGGTGTCATTTTCCCGACACGAGACGATAGCCAGTCGTCACGGATTGGAGGTGGCAACCTCCAAATAGTACTATTTCATGTATAAGCGTCTACCATTACCCGGTAGTTAACAATTCATGATTTTTGCGGGTCTTTTATCTAGCGAGTTAAGCTAACTTATAATAATCAAAGCTACTAGCATACATTCGGGTCCCTTGTGTTCTATTTTTAAAAACAAGCATGTTATCCCCCTCGCGGGTTTATAAAACAATTAAAGTATTAAAATGCGAGGCTATGAACTCACTTAGTGATGTCGGACGAGAATATCGATGAATAAAAACTTCGGAAGTAGGCGCGTCAATCAACCAAGACCTATACAAATTGTAACGGGTCTTAGGTTTCTAGTCGATAAAAATTAATGAAAACTCATAAATTAAATAAGTATATGTATACATGTAGTTTATATGATGATCATGCTCTTGCAATATATTTATTTCACACTTAGAGTTTTCTAGGTTTTTAGTTTGTTTTATTATTAGCCCACTTACTCATATTATTCAATTTAGTCCAAAAAGCCCAATAGGCCCATTAAGCAAGCCCATTAAGTTATTAAGTTGATATTATCACTCAAAGACCAGGTCCTAGCCTATTAGTTAGGTCCAAGTGGATTGGGCCTAAAGCTAAGTCCATAGAGTCTAATTTGTTACATTAGGACTAGTGGCCCAATAAGGCCTTATGGCTCATTTAAGCTTATATATGAATCTTGTTATAATTTTTCAGGTTCTCGAGGTCGGGATACTTTTATTGTCAGTATGTTAACATTTTAAAACTCCCAAGAAGTGGGTCCTACCACCTCGGGTGTTAGTTAGAAAAATCGCTTTACATAGTATAGTGTTCGGGTAGTAGTAAATTTTGTATACTTTTATGTTTACGAAAATAGTCATAATTTATAAACCGTAAATGGTATAATTGATATATTTATATCTTTAGCTTCATATTTAAGTGTACTTTACAGATCCAAAACCATTTTTGTACTTAGCTTAAGTATACTTAAACATATGAACAATTTACTACATAATGGTTAAGTTACAAATTTGGACTGAAATCTCACTTTACCGTTTTTGACGCCATTTTCAAACCGTAAATAGTTGGTTGACTATCCAATTGATTCAGAACCTACATGATTTTATCTAGGTCTCATAGTTTTAACTTTTTAACCAACTCAGTCCGTAAATGTGACTTTTTATACCATCTGTACAGCAAGGTCAGAATCCACTAGTTTTGGTGTTTTGATCATATCTCACTCAATATTCACTTTCTAGAAATCATCCAATTTTCCAAGTGTCCACAAAAGGATTATCTACAACCTAATGTACTCAAATCCAACCTCAAACCTGTAGAAATTTATAAAACCTATTGTTCATTACAACCTATAAATTTTATGATCATTTTGCTTGTTTTAAAGGTCATTTTAGCTAGTTTTAACCTAGATTCATGCACACATCACCTCATTCAACTCTTGATCATCATATATCATACAAGTACATATACAATTGGAAATCAAAATAAAATGATAACAAAACTTATAAAGTTTTACCACAATAAAATGATGATGATGATCTAATGATCAAAGAAATATACAAGACTTCAAGTTCAAGCTTGATCTCCACCCATATTATTCTTGATCACCATTTTCTTTACCAAAAATAACTTGATAAAAACTTGTACAAAATCAGCCCCAAAATGTATGTAAACCCTTCTTGAAAACTCTTTTAATCACCTCCAAAATATAGTAACCATACTAGGAAATCATCTTAGCTAGTGTAGTATTTTTGTGATCTAGAAAATTTTATGATAATGGTGTTGTGGTGATGATTTTGGGATGGAAAGGAGCAAGAGGGAAGAGAGGGTTATAACTTTTGTGTGTGATAAAATGAAAGAAAGGGTGAGAATAGGGGTTTTGTATAACCTAGGCATGCAATGAGCTTGGACAAGTGTCCAAGACTCTTGCTCATGCAATGCCACGCCACAAGGGGTGGTTGTAGTGAAGTTTTTGTGTTTTATTTATTGTAGGATTAGTGTTTAGGGAATAAATTTTAAGATAGGTGGGTAGTTTTGCGGCTAACGGGTATTAACGTAAAATATAACGAGAGTTAAGGTAGAACCACGAAGTGAAAACGAACAAAGTAAAAATAGTCTACATAAATTGGGATACTTTTCTGGAAATTTAATTTACGTACGATACAAGACGAATACTAATTATAAACATTGCTCGTAAAGATTTCATGTAAAATACGAAAAATGCGCGTAACATGAAAAATAAAAACGAATGTGGTAAAATTATTTCTATGGCATTTTGAAAATATAAGCGTCGATGCTTAACGTAGAATTCACCGGTTCTTCGTAAACGTTATGTAAATTACAAATGCAAGCCTTAATTTTCCCAGTTAGTCGTGAGTTCATATCTCAACATAAAAATGAAAATTATAATTAATACCCGAGAATAAAACAACGACCTGAAATTGACAGATTGTCACACCTAGGGATTCTCCTTTTGAACTATAAGCTTTCTCAGACAGTGATTATGGAGGCGCCAGCCTTGACAGGAAATCAACAACAGGTGGTTGTCAATTTCTTGGTAGAAGACTGATATCTTGGCAATGCAAGAAGCAGACAGTTGTGGTAAATTCTACTACTGAGGCGGAATATGTTGCAGCTGCTAACTGTTGTGGGCAAGTACTATGGATACAGAATCAGATGATGGATTATGGCTTTAATTTCATGAACACCAAAATCCATATCGACAATAAGAGTTATAACACCCTGTGTTTTCAAGTCATTGACGATGTCAATAAATCTACAAATTATTTTTGGTGTTGTACGCGTTTACTTTTAATTTCATGTATTAAGTAAAATCGCGTAAGTTAAAAATGATCGTTCAATATAAACGGACATCAAACAATTAAGCGTTTACATCAATCAAGCATTAAATAATTATT
>BQNB010096389.1:4492-25638 GCA_026074375.1 Tanacetum coccineum
ATAAACTAAACTTTTTTCTTAAGTCTTCTTGAGGACAAGTAGGATTCAAGTGGGGGGATATTTGAAGACACAAAATAACGTCACTTTATTATATCATTTATCCCATCTATTTTGCCCACTTTTATATCATTATTGCATTATTTGATACTTAATTGCTTTAAAGTTGATAAATGCAGTAATTCAAGAGTGTTTTGTGAAGATAAGCTAAAAGGCGCATAAATTGGAGCTAAAACGAAGACATTTGAAGATTTTTGAAAATTCGCCAATACGTCGTATCCAACTAAAGAGATACAGCGTATCAGCGCCAAGACTTCATAAGAAAACGCGTTTGACCAATTCCTAATACGTCGTATTCACTATGTCTACATACACCGTATCCATGAAGATAACTATTCGAAGATACAGTAAATCAAGTAAATTGGGAATGATATCCAAGATTTATTACGAACGTAGCACGCACTCTAAGGAATCCAGCCAAATACGTTGTATCAACCTTGCTGGATACGGCGTATCGAGTATTTTTCAGCAACTATAAATAGAAGACTCAAAAATAAGTTTTTAGTGCGCATTATCATATTCCTTATACCATACTCACTGAAGACGAATTTCAGAAGAGAAGATTAGCGACCAAGGTCAAGCATCGATCACGAGTCCATAGAAGACATCGTGTAATTCTTACTCTCTTAATCGTTCGATTTTAAACTGTTTGATTACCCTTGTATAATTACAATGGTTGTGGGCTAATACCCTCGGGTATTAGCCATCTTAATGAAAGTTTAATGTTTGGTTTGTTTTAAAAATCGATTTCTTAATTTATCGTTGATTGTTTAATTATGTTTATCACCTCATACTTGTTTATGTGTTTGAATATGCGACCTATCATTCAACTGGGTCTAGTGATACGGACCAAGTAATCTAGATACCGGGATAGCTCTCCATATCGTGTTTCATATGTCTGGACCAATAGGATCACAAATAACGTTCTGTCTTTGTCTTTTGATTATGAGCTTAGTTGGACCGGTAGGTGACCCGTTTATGTTTCAGCAATCATGCTCTTAATTAACTGATAAAGATTGGAATAGTGGACTACCAGTATATAAAACACCTTCAAACAATAAGTGGGTAAAGTCCCGTTGGGCTAGGGTTTTAACAGGATCACCACTGCTTTAATTCTCTAAGATAGATTATAATTAAACTAAAGGATGCTTTATGCGGATGCATTAATTGTGACAGGATTAATTGTGTCTATGTCTTAGGATGATGTCCCGCCTAAGTCTTAAGAATGATATGCCGCTTCGAGATAAGTAAATCATTGCACTAAAACAAACAAACCAGCATTGAACTGGATTTAATATGGCTAATACAGTTTTCTATCATTTGGCTTGTACCGCTTTTCTATCTTCTAATCTTCATCTTTTATGTTTATTGTGTATTGAATTGGTATTTGTCATCACCAAACCTGTGCCAGTCTCTCAGGCTGAACCCCCCATTTCATTAGACAACGTACATAACATAGGTTTAACCAGTAAATAGACTAATTAAAATACTGATAGAATATAGGATTAAATTTACACTCTTAGCGTTCGATACCCTACTTACCGCGAACTCCATCTTGACCGGATACACTACTCGTTAAAGTGTTGTTTTAGGTTTGTCGGCTAAATATAAATGTAAACCTTGATAATCAAATAATTGACCCTACACGACAGCACATCATGTGCCTATACCAGATGATGTGAGCGTCTCAGATTCTGAGGACACCAATACTGCACATCTTCCCAAGTTAAAGACCAGACCAGACTGGTTGAAGCCTGTTCCAGAGGAAGACAGACCGGCAACTCTAGAACCAGACTGGGTCATTCCTCCAAATGAGCTACCTGAAACTAAGAACAATTGGGCCAATGCACTTGCCAGCTCGTATCAAGATCTAGATGAATACAAGCTACTATGACAAACTGGCGATATGAGTTCATTCATCAACTGGTTCTGCAAACGGATTAGAAAGAAAAAACTGAGCAAAGCAGACTTAGAAGGCCCAGCTTTCAAGGTAGTCTGACCATTTCACGACAACAAAATATCTCTTCAGTTCCAGATGGAAGAGTGTCACTTGCTGCTTACCGATCAAGTTGATTTGGTTAATCCTGAAGGTCATCGAGTTGTGCCTGACGTGAGCAAACCATTACCTCTCGGAGGTCTACCAGGTCAGGTAACAATTCAGACACAATACTTCTCTAATAAGGATATGGAGTATCTAGTGTCAGGTGACAAAGGAAGAAGGTCGACGTTATCCATATCCAAGCTAAAAGTGGCTCAATATCTAGACTTTAGGCTTGAAGAACTAGTACTGTCACTATGGATTAAGAGTGGACGGGATTATGATATTAGTGTTGCTTATGGTATCTCTCACTGGTGGTTTAAGCGCAAAGAATTCTACATCACAAGACACAGTGCCCCCTCTGATCGCAGTAAAGTCAGATCCCACATACGGATTCTCAGTGTAGTCAGTCTTAAGACGTTTGAAAGATACGGGTATACCTTCTTAAAAGAGATTGTTCTTCGCAAAGCTAACTACAAGGAATATAAGATCTCAGAAGCTGACTTCAAAAATCTGCATCCTAATGATTTTGAAGATCTGTACCTACCTCATCTTTAAGGTCAGATCAATCATTTATCTGGTGCCGACAAAGTTCATCTCTTCAACGCAGTCAACCTGTAGATAAGGAACATCGTCATCAGAAAACTTATAGAAGATCTGCAGCTCGGGATTGAAAGTTATCACACGAAACTCAATATCACTCAACCGGATTGGGATGCATCTGAATTTCTGTTCAAAGAAGATTACACCATAGTCAGCAAGCCGAGGGAGGTAATCTATAAAGATAGAAATGATCAGAAGAAGATGATGTGAGAGACTAGGATTCTTGATAAGCTGGATCACATGGTTAAAGACTTCAAGCTTTTCAAGTTCAATCCGGGCATGGAAACAAGAATTTGGTCTGAAGACGACAGAAGCAGGAGTAAGGATTTTATGGAGGTGATTGAGAGAAGACTCAAGATTAGGAGAATATTCAGGATTCTCGAAAGCTTTGTTGGTGGAAGACTAAGAGATGTTGACTACTGACTTATTCAGAGAACTGAATGATTTCATCATTCTGATACTCAGGTCAGTATCATCTTATTTTTGTATAATATATCTTGTACATTATTATGAGTATGTAGTGTACCTTTAGGTGTTTAGTGACAAGTATAAAGTTTTTCAAGAGTTTTTCGTTAAACTCAAAATCTTTCAAAATTATTATACTCGTCACTCACACGTACCCTCATAGATTCAGGGGGAGCATTAATATGTTCCCCATTCGGCTTCTAAATAATCATCACATTTTCTCCCACTTTTCTAACATATTTGAATCAATTGATATCCAAAATATCAAAGGGTTTGAAATTTAAGATAAGGGGAGAAAATATGATTTAAATATGAAAACTGATAAAAAATGTTACTTTGTGGACTCATATGTATACTCCATCCTCCTTGTGCTAACCACTTTCGTTTAATCGATGAACATGTTGAAGGGGAGCATTTCTAAAAATTAAAAAACAATCGAGGTACTAAAAGCTTTGATATTTATATCACAAGTACCTAATTGAGTTTTTCAATTGGTTTTATGGCAAGGTGAACTGTACTAAAAAGATCGACCATGTATTTAATTTTATCCGAGTTATAAGGTTGGTAAGGTTAGGTATTAGTTCCCATGATCCAGTCAGAACCGGAGGGATCTACCCAGGGACAATCCACTAGTTAGTGTAGAAGTTCTTAGGTATGACATAAAATAGAGTAAAAGTGAGAATAAGGGAATAGTGTCGACTAAGATGGAGCTAGTACTGGAACAAACCCAACAAAGTACTAGTCATGAAGTCTCGGTAAGCACTGAAGGGGTTGAAGAATGAAAAAGAATTGTAAAGATACAGGGTGAAAAGAAAGAAGCCCTTCATACACTTAGGCAGAAACCGGGTCAATACATCTACTGTTAGAATCACAATGATGATTGCTGACATTGAAGAAAGTCGTCATGGACCCAGTGATGCAATGCACAACCCTCCCTATCCACTTATACTCTCTCAAAAGATTTATGTTTCATTTCTCACAGAGACTAAACACGTTATCTATTGACTTTCTCACTCCGATTTAGTTGATATTAAAAAGGTGGCAGTCCACTCCAACCTCTTATCACTAAAACCAAAATACACAATTGAGTCTAGAGCCAAGAGATCATCAATTAATCTCATTAGGACACTATTTCATTTTACCTGTTCTTCACACAATGTAAAAACAAGGTTTATCATAAGATTCCTACGCATTATCCTTGTGGTATTGCCAAAACATCCGAGTGATACCTAAGTATCATAGTAAAGATGGAAATCCTGCTAGAGCCAACATCGAACAAGGTCTTGGTAGGTGACTTGTGAAATCCTAAATGGATCAAACTTGTGTCAACTGGAAAGAAACGATGGTGCGATTCTACAAGAATCAAACTTGTTCCAGTATATGAATTGACGGTTAATGAACTTTGACAAAAGCTTAAAATTCTCGATGTGTTACAAAAATACTTTCACTAAGTAACACGTAGACTGATTTTCAAACCTGTTTTTCTCTTTATTGCTAACTATTTTATTACAGGTTCATATAAAGATGGAGATGGTGTCATCCTGTTCTGGCAGAGACAATTTCATTACCGCATGCTTATACTTGACCTACACATTCAAAGAAATCATGAAAGCTCAAGCATATGTTTTCTAAGCTTCTGCAAATCTAATATCACACATCCCTCTTGAAGTGGCCAAGTATTAAAGTTAAAGAACTTTAAGAACAAATTATTCAAATTTTCAAGATCAAGAAAGGAATAAGCATGTCGGTCCGCAAGACACAAGACCACAAGACGGCAAAAGATCACAAGATAACGATCAGAGATTGGATTTGGCTGATGATCTCAAGAAACCTCAAGATCACATATCAAGTACAAACACAAGCCATAAAACAAAGTCCACTACATCAATGTACAAGATATCTCATGAAGAATCAAAGACTACGAGCTGAACACTAGATCAATCAGAAGATTGCTGAGCTTAAGTTAGTATTTTATGGGGTGACCTCCCTTAGGGGAAGATTGTTAGATATTATAAAAAGACTCGGTCACCCCGTGTATTTTACCGTTTATTATAGCTCGTAGTCAATATTTAATCGTATGACATTCGGTATTGGCTTGGGTAATTATACCCAACGTGTAAGCCCATGCCAAGGCCTATGGGCCGGTTTGTAAGACACTATATAATCCTATTCCATGCCATGGAAGAGGTGGTTAGTAATTTCATTATACAAGTCACATTTTCTCATACTAGAAAGCTTTCTCTCTCACTTTCTCTCTCTAGATTCGGCTAACCTATCTATCTTCCATTGTGTTATGATTTCTAATATCCTATAATTCTAAAAGAACTTAAATGTTTCAAACAACTCATGTTTATGTTTCATCAAGTAAACAAAACCATAACGGCTGAAATCATCTGTAAAGGTGATGAAGTAATTAGCACCCTCTTTTGACACAATTCGGAAAGGGCCACATACATCAATGTGTATAAGTCCTAACAGATCCTTAGCTCTTTCCACTTGATGTGGAAAAGGCTTGTGCGCCATCTTGCCTAATATACAAGATTTACATTTCTTATGTAATTCATTGTGAGTGGGTTGCAGGAGCCCATCACGCAAAAGCATGTCCATGCGTTTCTTGTTTATTTGTCCAAGATGACAATGTCATAGATAATAAGAGTCCAACCTATGTTTGGCTCTTTTATTGCTAACATTATACTTAGAACTAACATTTGGATAAAGATTATGCATATCTATTTCATAAATACCATCACGTGGAATTGCATTAATATAAAACACATTATCTCTCGAAACAAAAATACCATAATTCGTAAATGTATGAATATAACCGTTATTAACCAAACAAGAAATTGAAACAACACCCCTAGTAATAGTAGGTGTAAAATGACAGTTGTCTAATACAATTATTAAACCACGAGGAAGAATTAAATAAAAACTTCTGATAGCTTCAACGGTTGCACGTATTCCATTTCCCATGTACAGGCTTAAAGCTCTATGTTTCAAATTCATGCTTTCTCTAAGTCCCTGAGAAGTATTAAAGATACGAGTTCCATAACCTGTATCATACACCCAAGTCTTATTAGGAAAATCATAGAGTTCTATAGTGAAGATACTTGAAGTACTAGCCATGCTAGCATTCTTTCTCTTCTTCAACTCAGCATGGTAGGATGGACAATTCCTCCTCCAGTGACCAACCTCCTTGCAGTGGTGGCAGATAAAGTCCTTTGTCATATTGTCTCTCTTAGGTGGCGGTGAGATCTTGGTCTTGGGAGCATAAGCAAGCTTATTCTTTCCCTTGGTCTTACCCTTTGCCCCTTGCGGTTTCTTCTTTTTGTCCTTCTGGATCTTACCCTCACGTATAGCTAACACAACGGGTACCTTTCTCATGGAGTCTCAGCATAGCATGTAACTCAGCTAGTGTCTTCCCCATGCTATGCATGTTATAGTTCTGAACGAACTGATCATAGTCCTTGTTAATAGAATTCAAAATAAGACTCACACCAAGTTCATTGGGCATTGCATAGCCTAGGCATTCCAGCGTGTCCAAGTAGCTTTTCATCTTCAAGAGATAAGAGCTTAATGACTGACCTTCCTCTTGTTTGCAAGCATGAAATGCTTTAACTATTTCAAACAGTTCCTGTTTAGCTTGTTCCTCGAACATAGTTTTTAGTTCTTGGATCATATCATATGCCTTGTAGTTTTTAAAGTCCTCTGTAGGTCTGGAGACATACTTGATAACATAAGACATGCAACTTTTGGCTCAAGATTAATAGACACATAGTACTTGTCAATAGTGTCAGGATCAGCAGTTTCAGGATCAGGAGCGGGTCCAATAGGCTGTTCCACAAACTTCGGCTTTTTTTCTTACCTGGAGATCATTCTTAGATTGCGATACTAGTTTGTGAAATTTGGACCAGTAAGTTTCTTCGCCAGGAGAATCGACCTGATGGTCGTATTGTTTGTGTTTTGGGCATCAGCAGCCATCTACAAAACAATAAAAAGTTTAGAAAATATTATTATTTTTCGAGAGTTATCTTTCCTTACATTATAACTACCCATGTTTATTGCAAAAATAAACAATTAATTTTAGTAAGAGTCTAAGATCCAACTTGATGATATACCATTAATGCAGTTAATCTACTAGAAATGATATAACTCAAAAGGTAATCTGTGTGAGATAATTGCCAACATGTGCAACTCTTAGCCATTATGGGGAACCGGGCAAAATAATCCAGAATTATAGTGTCTAGTAGCATGTTTCACCCCATATTGTGCCTCGGGTCAAAGGTTTGACCAATCATACTCGATATAAGTCGTCCAATGCAAAATCTGTAATTTTACAGTCTCAGGTCTGACCATACGATTGTTATATTACCTTGTTTTGCAAATTCACCTAAGACTGTCTTAGAGTAAAAGAACAAACTCAAGTGATTTTATATCTGGATGGCAACTGACTTAATTTTAAGGGTATAAATTGATAAAAAAGTGTTACAAAAATTTGTGTATAAGGAAGCATGCATACAACCTTATGACACTAGTTAATTTTAAAACCTTTTCATTTTCGTTTGTTTTAAAATCTTTTTATAAATCCCTCAATTTTATAAATTTTCATCCCATTTATAAAATTAGGGTTGCCATTTATTTACAATATTTATAAGTATAAGAAATCTTACTACGGATAAGGTTAATTCCCCACGAAAAATAATCAAACCCTAGTAACGATTAACGACATACTTAAAATACTGTTAAAACCGTTTATGTAAATATAGTGTATTCTTGCATGTTCCGTCGCGGGTTCCCTTGTGGAAACCACTAAACCCCTGCGCTATAGAATGTTTTGCAAGAAAATTACAAAATTTACATATAGTCCATGATTTTGCAAAGTGTATGTATCAATATACACACAATAAAAATCATGTACTTTTAGTCCATATTAATTTTGAAAATCGTTTTTGCAAAATTATAAAACGCTACAAATATAAAACATGCAAAACATATTAATCAAAATTAATCATACTAAATTAGAATCAGTTATGGAGTTAATTCAACAAAGGGTCTTCCCGAATATTGCATTTAAATAATTCACATAACAAATTCTCATGCATATAAATATTTAAGCTTACTAAACCATGAGTTACATGCACGTAATCCATGATTGACAATTTATTAACCAAGATAAATAAGTAGCAAATATTTATAGCAAATCTAAAACATAAATAAAATAATTTTTAAACATTTTAGAGATCATGTAAAATATATCCTATATATTATTACTATAATTATGTTACAAATTTTAAGCAAGATTATTTCTATAAATAATTTCCTAAAATAAATTTTCACATAGACAGTAATAATTACACATATATAGGCAGCAGATTTTACATAATATGTAAAATATATCCATATATATTATTTCCTTACTTATGTGACCAATTAAAGTAAGATTATTTCACTAAATAATTTCCTAAAATAACTTTCACATATAGAGGGAAACAAATAATGCATATGGGGCGCATATTTTACGTATATTTACGTTTTTATGTAATTACTACGCAATATGATTTGGCTCGTGATGCCACTGTTGGAAATTGTTATCTAATAACAAATAATATTACAATTAATATTCTACGAGCTACGCAGCGGATCTATTCATATAGCATATATAATTAACACATAAAATATAAATAAGGAAACCAACCGTGAGCAATCAAGCTAGTGACGAACGAGGATCTTGAAGTACACGCACGTGTGTAATAAACATGCTTTTTACCGAAAACTACTTCTAGTTACTAAAGTAAGTAACCTCCACGAAGTTTATATACTACACGTCAAGCAATATCACTCGAATGCTAGTTCTTGACCAACGAATATGTAAAGACCAATAAAATCAAAACCAGAAAAACCCTAAGGGTTGTTTGTAGTGATCGAACAAGAGAGGTAAGGGACAAGAAATGAGAATAATGAGCTCTAGGATCTTCCTTATATATGGATAGATTTAGGATTTACCTAAATTACATTCCTTGTAGGAAAAGATAGCACAAAGCCCAATCCAACCCCCTTGGGTCCTTGTGGCCGGTCGAACATAAGCCAAAACACTCCTTGGGTTGACTTTTTGACTTTTCTAATTATTTAAGGTTAATTACATTTAATTACCTATTAATTAAAAATCCTTATTAGTTAGTTACAATTAATTAACTAATTAACAACCATTAGTGTTTATTCGTCAAATCATATATTAATATAAATAATAAATATACAATTATATTATTATTCACATTAATAGAATGATACATAAATATATAACTTGTGTGACTCCATAGCTCACGTATTTCTAGCCGTATAAATATTCGTATGACATGAGCACAAACCCAACACAATGTGATTTAATACGAGTAGCACTAACATAAGTCGTACTAAAGAGGTTATGGCATAAAACTAATTTAATGAATATTTGTATATTTTATGTTGCATAACTATTACTAAAAACTAACTAATGGCTTTATGTTATAGTTAAATCACAAATGCATTAGATTGGTATGTAACTAATCCTAAAAACTAATTACATATGTATCAGACTTGCTTAAATAAACAACCAGATGCGTAGTAACAAAATAAAAAACTCTTTACAAGCAATGAAGAAGCAAATTTACCTGAAACTCATAACGAATTGTTAGAAATATGAAAATATCGGTCACTTCCATAATATCATAAGATAAGCTCGTAGTATAGTTTTCGGAACCTTGATAAGGTAGAAAGGCCCAAGCTCCATGACTAGCCCACTCTAAGGTCCGTGGCCGGCTAAATAGAAGTATTTATACCCCTCTCCACACCTTGAAGAGGGTTGGTGGTTCACGTTTATATTTCATACTAATCGAATATTTTCTCTCTTCCTTTCTCTCTCTAAAAGTGTTCACCCCTTTAACTTTCTCTCTCTAGTTCTTTGTCATTTCTTTGTGAGATTAGATAACTCATATATTCGACAATTGGTATCAGAGCCATAGGATGATTTAGCTTGGTGTTGTGTGCGTTTTTCTTTGTCGTTTTGGCGTTTATTTGGTTCGAACCATCACAAGAGATTCTCATCTTTTGTGGGTTTAAAAATCTATAAACTTTCTTCTTTGTTTATCTTAGTATAGGTTAGTTGTACAAGAAAATCTTTGGAAAAACTCAAAAATCTTTATTTTTTTGTTGTTGTTGGTTCGAAAAGAGTTTTGGGTACAAGAATCTTGATTTCAATTTTTTTGTGTTAAAAACCATAAAGTTTGTGTTTTTAAGGTTCTCCTAGTCTAAAAATTGCAAGTACAAGAAAAATCAAGTAAAAACGTCAAAAATTGTGTCTTTAAGTGATTTGAAGTTTTTGAAGACGGCTTTATATACACACTGTTTGAATCCAGCGATTTATACGTGTTGAACACGGCGATTTATACGTTTTTTTAGATCTGACGATTTATACGTGAGTTAATCCTGCGATTTATACGTATTTGTATCTGGCGATTTATACGTATTTGTATCTGACAATTTATACGTATTTGTATATCGTGCTATTTATACTTCACTTGGATACGGTAATTTATACATCATTGGTTTCGGCGATTTATACATCTCCTATACGGTGATTTATACGTTTTCTCTGAGTCTGGCGATTTATACCTTGTGTATACGGCGGTTTATACCATCTTTCTAGAGGGCGATTTATACATTTTTCTTAAGTTGATTTATACATTACACTCCGGTTATTCATACACTTACCTTAAGAGATTTATACCATATTTCCTTAGAGATTTATACGATTTTTCTGTGATTTGTAAAATCCCGTGAAGTATTCAATTATTTTCTCGGTTTTATCAAAAATTGTAAAATCTCGTGTAATCTTAAGACTCATTCACTTAAAACAAACAACAATTTAACATAACAACCTTTAATCACTGAACGATCAAAAGGTTATCTATTCTCATTTAATCAATCAATTCAAAATGACAACTTTAGCTGAATTTATAATCATAGCCGGTGCGAACAACTGTCCTCCCATGTTGGAGAAATCTTTGTATGACTCTTGGAAAAGTCGTATGGAATTTTACATGGAAAATAGGGAGAATGGGAGAATGATTATTGACTCAGTTCAAAATGGTCCACTTATATGGCCTAGTGTTGTTCAAGAGGATGTTACTACTAGGAAAAAGACTTATGCTGAACTTTCTGCTACTGAGAAACTTCAAGCTGATTATGATTGAAAAGCTACCAATATCGTTCTTCAAGGTCTTCCACCGGATGTGTATGCTATTGTCAATCATCATAAAGTTGCAAAAGAGATTTGGGACAGAGTTAAGCTTCTTATGCAAGGGACGAAATTGTCATTACAAGAAAAGGAATGTAAATTATATGACGAGTTTGATAAGTTTTCATTTGTGAAAGGTGAAACACTATATCAGTACTATGGGAGATTTTCTCAACTAATCAATAACATGAATGTTATCAATATGTCATTGACACCAGTTCAAGTGAATACAAAGTTTCTGAACAGTCTTCCACCAAAATGGAGTAAGTTTGTGATGGATGTGAAGTTGGAAAGAGATTTGCATACAACAAACTATGATCAGTTGTATTCATATCTCGAACAACATGAGATACATGCAAATGAAACTCGCTTGATGCATGAACGATACCAAGATCCTTTTGCACTTGTTGCTAACTACCATCAATCACCTTCTCCACTTAACAACTATCACTTTCAATACAATCCTATATAATTTCCTCAACAAACATACATGGTTCCACAATTTCACTCTCCTCAACCATACTCACTAATGTATCCACCACCTCATCCATCACAACCACAAATCAGTCATTCATCCGTTCCACCATCACAACAATATCAGTCTCATCAAACCTCATTTGTTCTACCAACTCACCTCAATCTTCAACACAACCATTGACTGAGTTCCCTCGAATGGACTCAAGTCTTGTTGTTCTTGTGTTTAATCAAGGAGATGATCCAATTGCCTATCTTAATAAGGCAATGGCTTTTCTCACAGCTGTAGCTTCTTCAAGGTTCCCTTCAACTAACAATCAACTTATAACTTCCTCTAATCCAAGAAACCAAGCCACTATTCAAGACGGCAAGGTTACTGTGCAACAAGTTCAAGGGAGGCAAGGAGAAAGTTATGCTGGTAATAGCTATAAGGGTAATGCTACTAGTTCTAGGGGAAATAATGCAGGAGGGTAGGCAAGGGTGGTTAAATGTTATAATTATCAAGGTGAAGGTCACATGGCTAGGAAATGCAGTCAGCCAAAGAGGCCTAGGAATGCTACATGGTTTAAGGAAAAGGCAATGTTGGCTGAAGCACAGGAAGCTTGACAAATTTTGGATGAAGAGCAACTAGCATTCTTGCAGATCCAAGCTTTCCAGACGGTCAAGCTGCTCAGACAACCATTCCAAACACTGCTGCTTTCCAAACAGAGGATCTTGATGCTTATGATTTTGACTGTAATGATGTCTCTAATGCAAAGGTGGTTCTGATGGCTAATCTTTCCAATTATGGTTCAGATGTTATCTCAAAGGTACCTCATTTTGAACCCTATTATAATGATATGGATAACCAAAGTGTGCATCCAATATAGAGTTTTAAACAAACACTAGTTGTTGATTTTATAGATAACGAGATAATGAGTGATAGCAATATGATTCCGTACTCTTAATATTTGCAAGAAACACAACAGGAAACTGTTCAAGATAATAATTTGTATGCACAACAAGATTCAATGATTTTATATGTGATTGAACAAATGTCTGAACAAATGATTAATCATGTAAATAGTTAGGAAAAGGCTAATCAAAAAAAGAATAATGAATATCTAACCGTTAAGCTTGAGGGATATAAAGAACAAGTCAAAACTTTTGAACAACATCTTAATATATATTTAAGCACACGTGAAAAAATGATTGATTCTCAAATGGATGATATGATTAAGGAAAAGCTTGCACATAAGTAGCAAATTGACTCACTTGAACAAAATCTTTCTAATCAAATCAATAAAAAGGAATCTTTATTGCAAACATTTACTGTTTTTAAAAACGTATCCAAAGAAAAGGAAAGTAAATATATGGATAAAGAAATTGATTTAGAAAAGTAGATTAAGGAACTGGATAATCTTGTTTACAAAGTGGGTCAATATGCTCAAACAGTGCATATGTTAACAAAGCCACAAGTTTTTTAATGATGACACTCACAAACAAGCTCTTGGTTATCAAAATCCGTTTTATCTCAAGAAAGCTCAGCGGATTAAGCCGATCTTTTATGATGGTAGTGTTATATCTAGTCAACAAGCTGCGTTAACAAAGCCACAAGTTTTATGATGACACTCACACAACACAGCACTTAGGTTATAAAAAATTCCGTTTATCTTAAGAAAGCACCGATTAAGCCGGCCTTAGTAGATGGTAGTGTTAAATCTAGTCAGCATGTTGCTTGATCCAGTGATTTGATGATGAAGAGACATGGATTTGGAAGAAGTAGAGTCGATCCAAAACTGTGCAAAATGGGCAAAACAAACACACCCAATTCAACAGAAAATGAATGTTAATACAATCCCAATAAAATATGTTGAAGGTTTAAATCGATTATCATAAATATTTCTGGTAAACATCGTTGTTCCACAACAAGAATTGTCTGATGAATCACAGCTTTCTGGATTACAAACTTCACACCCTAAACGACGAATCTCACTCATCACCTTTCAAAATTGAGCTCCTCGGAGACTTCCTAAGGCTATGGCCTTACGTAATACAAGTTCCTTAAAATCTTCTAAATAACCATCTTGGAACAATTTGACATTGTGGAGAAAAAGCGGCTAATTTAACAATGTGGTAAAAAAGCAGATTACACCTAATGCTATTACAGAAGGGGAATGGGGGTTTGAACATGCTAAAGCTGTTTTTCTAAAAGAAATTATTCTATTTATAAAGACCTTAAAATACATATTCAATGTTTTTGATAAAGATCTTTTAAATGAGATAACGGAAATACAGACAGTTTTTAACCAGATGGAAGCTGTTGTTTAATAGTATTTTGTAGACAAACATTGTTTTGAAATTCATAAGAAAGAACTTTTTCTTGAAAATGATCGACTCTTACAAAAAATCATGTCTCAAGATCTTATGATATGTGTGATGAATTCTACTGCTGTTTTTGATAATGTGAATGTGGAAATGCAAAGTAGTGAATCTTGTGTGAAGTGTTTGAATCTTAATGCGGAGTTTTAAAGAAACAAAATGTGTATAATGATCTTTCAAAAAGTTTCTCACAACTTGAAAAACATTTCATTTCTCTTGAGTTGATAATACAACTAAATCAAGAAATTTTTCAAAAGGATTCAGTAAGTAATAATCAAAATGCTCTTGAAATTCTAGAATATTTTAAAAATAATAATTTGAAAGCTCAGCTACAAGCTAAAGACACTACAATTTGTAAGTTGAAGGAACATATCAAATCAATGAGGGAAAATGAAAAGGAAGAGAATGTCAAACATGAAATGGATGAAATTAAGACCATAAACATTGAATTGGAGCATAGTGTGGCCAAATTACTTTTTGAAAATGAGCGTTTGCATAAAGAAATTGAGCATTTGAAAAAGATTTACAAAGATCAATTTGACTCGATTAAAAGGACACGTGCTCTCTCTAAAGAACAATATGCCTCTTTGATTGCTCAATTGAACTCTAAATCTTTAGACAATGAGGATTTAATAGGTCAAATTCAAGAAAAGGTTTTTGCGACAACAGCATTACAAAGTGAATTAAGAAGACTAAAAGGTAAAAATGTGCTTGATAGTGCCACCACAATAACTAACGCCACCACTATTGCTCCAAGAATGTTCAAGTTAGATATAGAACCTCTTTCTCATAGACTTAAGAACAATAGGGATGCCCATGAGGATTATCTGAAGAAGACTATAGAAAATACTAACACCATACGTAGACTTGTAGAACGCGCTAGAAAACAGAATCCTAGTAAACCACTCTTAGACTCTGCCTGCAAGTTTACAAAACATGTTTAGGAATTGTTAGTCTATGTTTCTCATACATGCCCTTGTTTCACAAAACCTAGTGAGAAATTAGTAGATGTCACACCTATGAACAAAGTAAAGAAAGTTAGGTTTTAGAACCTCTCACATCCTCGAGGAACATTCATAAACATGTAGAGTCATTCAAAATATCTGATTCTAACACACCTGTGTTGTCTTCTACATGATTGAAGTGTTCTACTAGTACTTGCAGATCATAGCCTACAGGCAATAAAAAGAATGATAGGATCTCGTAAAAATCAACTAGCAACAAGAAGAATAAAGTAGAAGCCCAACCTTGGAAATGAATAAAAAGAATTGTGTTAAAGAACCTATTTGTGATGATAATGTTAAGCATACTATGTTAAATGCGAATTCTCAGTTAATTTTGTTAAATGTAAGCAATGTATGTTTGATGCAAATCATGATGTGTGTTTCCTTGATTTTGTGAATGATGTGAATGTGCGCTCTAAATCTAAGTCTGATAAGAAAAGACAAAATCATAATATTTGGAAACCTACGGGTAAAGTGTTCACTGAAGTAGGACATAAGTGGAAACCAACAGGAAGACTTTTTACTATAGCTGGTAACTCATGCCCTTTAACTAGGATCACTCCCACGAAAGTAGTGCATCTTAAGGAAACCACTTCTAATTCAGGTGAAACACAAAAAACATAGATTAAAGTCTATAGTAGGAGACCCAAACAAGTAAAATCAGTAGGTTCGAGTAAAAAAGCTAAGATTGTAGAATCTAAAATTGCTAACAACTCAGAACCCACTCATTTGTAGGGATCTAATGCTACAGATGTTCCATCTTCTTCTCTTGTCAATACCAGGTTGTCCAGATTATTCTTTGGTATCTGGACTCTAGATGCTCAAAACATATGACAGGGAATCACTCTCAGCTCATGAACTTCGTCAGTAAATTTCTGGGAACTATTCAATTCAGAAATGACCAAATTGCAAAGATAATGGGGTATGGTGACTATCAGCTGGGAAACATAATTATCTCAAGGGAATACTATGTTGAGGGGCTCGGACATAACTTGTTTTCTGTTGGACAAATTTACGATGTGGATCTTGAGGTTGCTTTTTGGAAAAACACTTGCTTTATTCGGAATTTAGAAGGTGTTGATCTACTTTCAGGATCCAGAGACACAAATTTGTACACAATTTCTCTTGATGACGTGCTAAAGACTTCTCCGATTTGTCTTCTATTAAAAGCTTCAAAACTAAGAGCTGGTTATGGCACCGTCAGTTATCGCATCTCAACTTCGGTACTCTTAACAAGCTTTCCAAAGAAGGTCTTTCATAAGGCATTCCAAAGCTTAATTTTTAGAAAGATCATTTATGTTCAGCATGTGCATTAGGAAAAAGAAAGAAATCCTCTCATCAACCTAAAGCTGAGGACACTAACCAAGAGAAACTATATCTTTTTCATATGGATCTTTGTGGCCTGATGCGTGTGGAGAGCATTAATGGGAAAAAGTATATCTTGGTGATTATTGATGATTATTCTTGATTTACTTGGGTTAAATTTCTAAGATCAAAGGATGAAGATCTTGACATCAAATGCATCAAAAATATTCAGGTTCATTTGAATGCCACTGTCCGTAATGTTAGAACAGATAATGGAATTGAATTTGTCAATCAGACTCTTCGTGATTTTATGAAAATGTCAGCATTTCGCATCAAACTTCTGTTTCTCGCTCTCCTCAACAGAACGACATTGTCAAAAGACGAAACTAAACTGTTGTGGAAGCTACTCATACAATGTTGATACTTTCAAAAGCTTCACTGTTTCTATGGGCTGAAGCAATCAATACAACTTGTTATACCCAAAACCGTTCTCTGATCCGTCTCCGCTACAACAAAAATCCTTATGAGTTGATGCACGACAAGAAGCTGGATTTATTATTTCTTCATGTCTTTGGTTCACTCTGTTATTCGACCAATGACAGTGAGGATTTGGGTAAACTAAATGCAAAGTCCGATATTGGTATTTTTGTTGGTTACGCGCTCGCAAAGAAAGCGTTCAGAATCTATAACAGGAGAACCTAAAAAATTATGGAAACTATTCATGTAACGTTCGATGAGCTGACAGAAATGGCTTATGAACAATTTAGTTCAGGACCCGGGCTTCACTTTATGACTCCTGTAACATCCAGTTCAGGACTCGTTCCAAACCCTATTCCTTAACAACCTTGTAATCTACCAAATAGAGATGATTAGGATCGTTTGTTCCAACCCATGTTTGATAAATACTTCAATCCTCCAACTATTGTTGTCCCTCCAATTCCAGTAGCTGCTGCACCAAGAGCTGTTGACATAGTTGATTCACCTGTATCTACGTCAATTGACCAAGATGCACCATCAACAAGTATCTCATCAACACAAGAACAAGAACAAGAACATTCTCTAATTATTTCTCAAGGTGTTGAAGAATCACCAAAAACACCATATTTTTATGATGATCCACTTCATGAATCTCTTCATGAATACTTGACTTCTCAAGGATCGTCATCTAATGTACGACCATCCCACATTCCACTTGAAATTATTGGTAGATAGACTAAGGATCATCTAATAGCAAATGTGTTCAGAGATCCTTTCCGCTCTGTCTCTATGAGAAAGCAACTCCAAACTGATGCCATGTGGTGTTACTTTGATGCCTTCCTAACTTCTATAGAACCAAAGAACTTCAAACAAGCAATGACCGAACCATCATGGATCAATGCAATGCAAGAAGAAATTCATGAATTTGAAAGACTACAAGTTTGGGAATTGGTGTCGTGTCCAAATAAAGTCATGTTGATTAAACTAAAATGGATTTATAAGGCCAATACAAACGAATTTGGCAGGGTACTAAAGAATATTCATTATGCAAGGTATCATGCATAAACTAATGTAGAACATGCTGACGTAACCTCCTATAGGAAATCCTATGTCTTCCTATCTGTCAATCAAACATCATAAATGGTCAATTCAATATCATTATAGCCTTTTTACCAAAGTACATTATTCTGATAAATGTTACCCATTCACAAGTTATATCCAAAACGGGTCTTTTTTAAACAAGTTTTCGTATACCTCTTAACCCTAAATTCCATGAATGGGTTAATATCGTAATGTGAATGTACAAGTACTTAAAGATATGTTCAAGTCATGTAACATCTCATTTTGGGGACTTTAAACTCCCCAAGTCAAAGTACTTACACAGTCCTTAAATGCATAATTGTACAATTCATTAATGCATGATCTCTTAAAATAGCCGTTTTTTACTCCGTTTTTATTCTATTTTCTTCACCATCATTTGTGTAACAAGCTATACATCATCTACAAGGTTATAAAATCCCTATTTAGTCTATTTCTTAAGCTTTCATTCATCTATTTTGCAATCAAAATACCCTAATTCAAATACCCCGTAAAACCCTCAATACAGAGGCTAGTTTCTAAACCATGACTCGTTTCTTAATTTTATACATTGTAAACCTAAGCTAACACTAAAATAAGTTGTAATAACTTAATTTACAATATTCTCAATCATATTCCATCATCATTTCATCAATTTACTTCAGCTAGATATAAATTGAATCCAAGAAACCCTAATTGTGCAATAAATGTAACTTTTAACCCGTTTACTTATTTTCTACCCATTTTAACCCAAACTACCTATCAAATTTTGATTATAATCCTTAATATAAGTCTTAGGATCAGTAACCTATCATTCTTAATCAAGTATATACGAAATTCAAGCTTGAAAACCCTAATTGAGCCCTAATGTACCTGAAACTCATAACCTTTGCATTTTGACCCATTTTGAAGTTTTTCTTGCCTCTATACCTTCCCATGTCCTCACCAGATCACACAACCTCCCTTGGCCTCCAAGTCCATTTTGCCTATAAATAGAACTCAAAACACTTCATTTTACTTCATCCCCCACTTCTTCCTCTATAACCCATCATAGCAACAATCCTTTGCTCAATATGAATTCTAAGAGATCCTAAGAAGTCCCAAGAACAGAAGTGAAGCAAAAGAAACCAAGAAAAAAAGCCCGGGAGTCGTTATTCTAGGCGTACGAAGCTAAAAAGTCCCAATTTCGACCTGTTTTCAAGCTATAAGCTCAAACCCAAGTTCTATCATCTTCATACCTGCTACTACACCCTTATAATGTTCATATGATCCTAAATAAACTCTTGTTAAAGTTTCATAACTCAATTCATGCTCAATTTCCATTTTGATCCAAAATTGTACACCCGAAAACCTAATTTTTTGTTTTTCTTAAAACTAAATGTTATAATGGTTAAATGTTGTTGTAATCTATCCTAGCATGCTTAACTAATGTTAAAATAACCACTTTATTGATTAATGAAGTAATTTGAACTTAAAACCCGCGCGTTTACGTTTTAAAACCCTAATTCGACCCGTTTTGCTTCCTAGCTTAATGAATCGTTATTTTAAACTTTCGTTATGTTAAACCTTCATATTTTAGTTTATTATAACTTATAAATGTCTATTGAAATGTTAAAATAAGCTTGCATGGCAATTTGGACATGTTTTGTAAATATTATCCATGCAAGGGTATATATCGTAACTTTCAGAAACTTATAACTAAAAGGACTAAAAATGTCATTTTATCAAAGTTATAACTAAAGGGGTCTATTATGTCACTTTTCAAAGTACAAGGTTTACTTTGTATATCATTTAAAGTCAAAGGACCAAACTTGTAAAAGTGCAAACTCCAAGGGTATATTCTGCCACTTTTCAAACTCAAGGGTCTAAAATGTAACATTTGGAAAAAGTATAAAAACACATTCAAAACATTACAAGACATAACTTTAATTAACGCTTAGTCTTAACTTTAAATTATCCTTTGTCGGAGCTATCATTTTCAGATATTGATCAAAACGCTTAAAACCGCTTATGTTATAACCATTATATCATTCATCATCGATGTGCTTTTATAAATCAGGTCCCGGATCCATATCGTACCACAATACTAGGGAGCTTCATATTAAGGGGTTTCATCTTGGTATTACGTTCTGACTGAGTTGTTGGGTTTACGATTTAAAGTTCCCTAGCTCCTCAAACGTTTACTAAATGACTTCTGAATTATGATGGCCCGAACGGTGATACAATAATTCCAAACTCTCCATAATAACTCCATCAAAGATGATATTCATTATAAAACATATTCAATCTTCCTAAGACTTGACATATTACCTCAGGTTATGTGTTACGTGACGTGGCTGTTTACTATCCTTTTGCTATATCAACCTTCCCTGTTGAGATTGTGATAAGGTCGTCAGCTTTCATTTTGGAAAATTTATTAAACCTACCTATCAGGTGAGTTCATAGCCTCACTTTTAATCTCTTTAATGATTTCATAAACCCGTAAGGGGGATACATGCTATAAATTACAATTACAAGTGTTCTTTCTACAGTTATATGATATCCCTGATATTACCCCATTATATCTAATGTCTAGTTACGTTAGCCAAAAATTCCCTCATATTATCATGGACCATTAATCACTTAGGGTGAACGCGAATATTCTAGATAGAATCTTTATGGGATTAACGAATCCTGTTTGTGTTAGCCGGATAGGTAACCAAACACACTATATTTGAATTTCATAGGTATATGGCAATTACCTACACTGAGGGCCATTATCTCTATATATATATCACATCATTTTGGGTATATATATATATATACACTAGTCAGTTTGTGTGCCATGAGCTTAGACCAAGACCAAATCAGACCAAACAGACCAAACAAGACCAAACAGACCAAACAAGACGATAACGCAATAATACACTGTTACTATGATAATGGTATTCGTTGCAATTATTACAAATAACGAGTATATAATAACGTGACCCAAGATAATAACAATACCATTTTCATAATAATTGTGTTTGTA
>BQNB010096391.1:8362-25637 GCA_026074375.1 Tanacetum coccineum
TCGCTTCAAGAAGGACGTACGGTATCAGAGTAGCGGAAGTCTTGAAACATGTACTTGAGCTTTCATGATGTCCTTAAATTTGTCGGTTGGGTATGAGCATGTGGCTATGAATCTTTGTGAGTCAGCTGGAATCAGGTACCTTCACCTCCATCTTTAAATATCCTGCATTAAAACAGTTAGCAATAAAGCTGGGGGACGAATATGGCTTTGTCATTCGCCCGTGGTTGGTTGGAGTAACCTTCGAATCCATGAGGATCGACCCGTTGTCCTTTTGACAGGATTTCCAGCTGAAGTATCGAATCTTTCTAACACATAAGTATCAGATTCATCAAACTCAGCATGTTCTCATTATCGGAACGTCTCAAAGCAGACAGCACGATAAGAGTGAACCGGCGAGTTACTATCTCACCGATTGAAAATAAAAAATTGATTTGAAAATCAATCGACGTGTCACTTGTAAAAGTGGTTTTGTGACACATCGAGAGTGTTAATCATTTCAAAATTCCTCATCAATCGTCAATTCATAACCTGGAACAAGTTTGATTCTTATAGAATCGCACCATCGTTTCTTTCCAGTTGTCACAAGTTTGATTCATATAGAATCGCACAAGTCACCTACCATGAGCTTGTTTGATGTTGGCTCAAGCAGGATTTCCATCTTCATAGTGAATGAAATCACTCGGATGTTCTGGCAAAATCACAAGGATAATGCGTAGGACTCTTAATATGTTAACTTGTTATTCACATTGTGTGACCTAGCAAGCATGATTTGACAAGTGTCCTAATGAGATTTATTGATGATCTCTTTTGGCTCTAGACTCAATAGTGCACTTTGTTTTTAGTGATCGGAGGCTGGAGCAGACTGCCACCTTTTCAATATCAACCAACTCGGAGTGAGAAAGTCGATAGAAATGCGTGTAATCTCCATGAGAAATGAAACAAGAGTCTATTGAGAGACCTTGAGTAGCTGGGGAGGGTTGTGCTTAGCATCACTGGGTCCATGACTATCTTCAATGTCGGACAACAACTTCGTGTTTCCGACAGATTATGTATTAACCCGGTTTCTGCCTAAGTGTATGGAGGGCTTCTTTCTTTTCACCCTTTATCCTTACATTTCTTTTTCATTCTTCAACCCCTTTAATGCTTACCGAGACTTCATAACTAACACCTTGTTGGGTTTGTTCCAGTGTTAGCTCCATCTCAGTCGGCATTATTCCTGATTCTTACTTTTTCTCCTTTTGTATCATACCTAAGGACTTCTACACTAACTAGTGGATATCCCTGGGTAGATCCCTCCGGTTCTGGTTGGATCATGGGATTTGAATACCTATGCCTAACCACCTTATAACTCCATAAATTT
Organism: Tanacetum coccineum; assembly: GCA_026074375.1. NCBI lineage: Eukaryota > Viridiplantae > Streptophyta > Magnoliopsida > Asterales > Asteraceae > Tanacetum > Tanacetum coccineum. The sequence continues at coordinate 9,723 of BQNB010096391.1, forward strand.
AAGTACATGGTCGGTCTTTAGGGTATTCCATCACAATCGTAACCAAAATCCTTGAAAATTCAATCAAAGTGTTTGATATAAATATCAAAAGATTTACACTTTGAGAGTTTTCATCATCACTAAAAGCTCCCCCTTAACATGTGCACCGTAATCGTAGTACATGCTAAGAGTTGGAGTGCATTAAGTCCATTTTATATGATCACATGTCAATATAATTTATTCAGTTTAATCACATTTTCTCCCCTTATCCAAAATGTTAATCCCTTGATATTTTGGATATCAATTGATTAAACGTTCGGGGACAAAATGTTACATAATTATGCTAAGGAACATTTTAATGCTCCCCCTCAATTTTTGAGGGTATATAAGACTGTGCTGAGTATAATAATTTGAAATTTTTTGAATTTACTAAGAAATTCTTGAAAATTTTATACTCGAGCACACCTTATTTTCATCATAAGTCTACACTACATATATACAAATTCACAAGTTTATGATATACGAAATGAACTTTGAGATAAGAGCACAATATGACGAAGTCATATTGTTCTTTGCAGTAGTCTGAGGTCAGTTCCGTAGAGTCTACCACCAACGAACTTTCCAAACTCCTCGTCATCCTCCTTTCCTTTAGCAGCTTGTTGATGTCCTTGATCATGAAATAAGCTTTTTTCTTTTCCAAATTGATCCATCTTCTCTTCGGCAAGTACTCCATGTTGATATTTTTGGTTATGTCTTAGAGCGAAGAAAGAAGCCTGGTTAACGTGCCATCACTGAACTTGTATAGTTCGTCAGAGCGCATTAACCTGTTCCTCTTGTGGTCGTTGACATAAATGAATCCTTGAGGGTCTTTGTATGGAGTGTACGGGTTCCTTTTTCTGAGTTTAGATCTGATCTGTATGTAACCGGAACCTTTGAGAGGTTGATCTTCTTTTGGTAAAATTTGACACCTAATTGAAATCTTCCACAACGCCTTCTGAGGACATCTTCTTAGTAAAACATTCGCATGAGACAGCGCCCAACGCCGACGTTCCTCAACATTGAGATTTGTCAGCTTTCCTTGAACAAGAAGAAGCAGCATATCTTCGATGTCTTGAAGGCGAAGTCTATTGTAGTCCCCTTCTTTGAATGTGTACAACTTGTTGTCATTTCTACGAATAGTGATCCAATCTAAATGTTTGTAATTATGCCATTCGACAATCTTAAGCTGTGTAACAGCGAGGATTCTGTGTTTGGAGTAGACATCACGAGCAGATTCCCTTTTTTAACTGATAATCCATAGCATTTGTTGACATTTTTCGCCCGCACTAGAGATGCCTCTAGTGCATGTTTAGTCGTAACAAAACAGTCCATTGACCTCCACATCAAGTTTGGGACGAAGTCTCAATCCAATTGGAGGTGTCCATACTCAACCTTATGGGTATGTGATGGGGGGGGTGTAGAGTGGGTATAGTCTATGTTTCATTTATGCACCTCACACCGTACAACACCTTTGTCTTCGTCACTGAAGTTGCATAAGTTTGGCTTGAGACACCACCACTTAGATATGCAAGGTCGTTGTTGATGAAGTGATCAAAAGGTATTACTCGACGACTCGTGAATTAGGTATCAATGGGTAAGGGGCTTGCTCAGATCATTGGATATTGATGCCCTTCGGGGTTTTCCAGTCCTAGTTGATAAGTATATTGCTTTTGCAACTTTCTACAAGGAATTTTTAAAGTCCACCAATCTCTTGCACGAACCTTTCCATTAACCGAATTTGACCGTATGTGCGCGGCGCGAGCAATCTATGGAGTCACTAAGTAACAACTTTGAGAGCGAGATGTCACAAGAATGCTGAAATTCCAGAGGATGTTCCATCATCATTAATGAATCACGAGGATCTTCATTCTGAGCTAAAGTATCTTATCAAGGTTGACACTGTCCATGATATAGCAGGCAAAGATCCTTGTTCCAATCACGGACGAGAGATTGGAGTTTTTGTGGTCTTTTTCTGAAACCAATCAGAGAAGCTGAGCGTGGTGTCATCAATAGTTATAAATCTACTATGAAATCGCCGGTATCTAACTCCTTGATGTGTGTTTTTCTTGCCAAAACATCTCAACAGTGAGTGTGTTGGCTCATCTGCTTAGATGAGTTTTTCTGACCCTTCTTTAAATTGTAGTACTTGCTATTGATCTCTTGGAAGTCTTCTCCATAGAGAGGCACTATACTTCAGTTTCTTTTTCCAGCTTCTTCTGCTCTTTGACCCCGGATTGATCCAAGCGGAAAGTGGTTCTTCAGTCTTCATCCTTGTCATTCGACGATCTTTAACGTGATCAGTAATCTCCATATGTTTCAATATGACTTTGTCAGATTTCATAAGCGGCAAACAAATGCTGAATTGTAAGAGAGTCCCTTCGGTTGATACTGATGCGGTCTGGATGTTGATGTGCTATCTCTTTAAATTTCATCAATGAGAATCTTCATTCAGCTCAAGTTATCAATATAGAGGTTATAGCTGCTACAGCATGGGATGTCTTAGCTTGATTGGATGAACGAGTCAAAACTTCAGCTTTAAGTTATTCATTAACTGTCTTCTTAATTTTCGGCAGAATCTTGGAGACTTGCTCTTTAACTTGTACTTTGAGTTGCTCTTTGATGATTTTCCTCATATTTTCATCAAGTTTATTTATGAAGTCTTCATTTTTAGCTGAGCTATCATCTCTAAACGTCTGCTAGACTATAGTTTGAATACTCTTCGTTATGGCTATCATTCATCCTTAGTTTAGGCAAGATACTGTATCAAACAATACCGGAGAGAATTGAATGAAACAACTTCATCTCACAATAGGTTGTTTTTTTTGAATTCTTCTAAGAAAATCGTAAGAGTCGTTTCTAAAGCTTTTACTCTATCTTCAAACTTGAATAAGGGAACACAAACTTTGGAACAATTTTGTAGGAATGTTACTTGGAACAATTGTTGTGTGTAAGGAACTGGTGCGTTTGCGTGTTGAGTGTTGAACCTAGGATGGGTGGAGAGGAAGTCTGTTGTTACAAGATGAAGTGAGGCATTAAACAGTTGTAGTGACGGGAACATCTATCAGAGAAGTTGAAATCAGTGGTCTAAAGTAAGAATGGAGAGCAATAACTTGATCCGGATTAGGAATTGATGCTCAAAGCGAGTTGGCATATGAAGCCTTGGTGATCACATGAACAATCTCTACTGTTAACTCAGGAAGTGGCAAGCTCTGTTATTATCGAATTGAGTATCATCTATGACTTGAGCACCATTGAAGACAACATTAATTCTGTAGAGCATCGTCATTTTCATATCTCTTCTTTTCTAATTGACGTTCACAGTCCCTATACAAATTCATTTTTTTTATTCACTACTTCCACTCTTCATTTGTATCTTCGTCTTCATCCTAAGCTCTTCTCCTCAAACAATGAGACTCCTTGGTTCTTCATCATATGCGTTAAACATCAGTGGATTTCAGAATGTGAAGGTGTTTTGACCCTTAGATCTTGACCCCATCTTCTTCTTTATCTATTCATTCAACCTAGCTTACTTTCTCATCGATGGAGAATCTAGATGAACAAAATCATCACATCATTGTCCCGAATTCAGTCTGTTTATTATCATCATCTTGATCATCATCTTCATCATCAGCATTGTCTTCATCGTCTTTACTCTTAATTACTTCATTTCATCATCATCTTCCTTGTTGTTGGACTTCTAAGAAATCTGTTCATCTTCAGAGCCATATGTAGGTACATCGAGAACCCATGGTGTAACACCAGTTCCTTCATTGGCACATAACCCTAGCCCGAGAGACTAAAGTGTAACTTGCATGTTTGCTTCTCTTGTGGGCAATTTTTCTATGTTCAACCTAGATATCATTTTTGATAGAGTCTCCAATCCTTGAGCCGGTAACTTCTTCTTTCCCGATTTAGCAACCTTGGCTATAACTTTGAGTCTTTTACCTGGAGAAGCTTTAGGGGCTTGATCAGTCTTTTCCCTGGTGATCGCCGTACATACTTTAGTTTTGGAATCACCTTTCCAGTAGCCAAATCATAGTCAAGTCTTGTACGCCCTCCAGACTCTTCATTCTTGATTTGTTTAAAGTATTAGGAAGTATGGCACCTGACTTTTTAACAGATTCATGGTTTGGGGATGAATCCATTTGTGTGAGAATAGGATAATCATTAGCCATGTGCCAGTCCACCTTGTTTCTTCTTGGAATTGATTGATCTTTTGACATGAAAGGGTTGATAATGACTTTGGTGAATGATAGTTTTGAAACTATCCCTTTAAATATATATAAATATAAATAATTATAAATATATAATAAGGATAATTATCAAAAAATCTCAATGTAGAAACCGGAAAGTATGTGATTCCCGGGTCGTTATCCCCAACGAGGAATGCAATGGAAAGTCGTATGTCGGTTTGACATTTGATGTTTGAATATAACAAATTTAGATTTGGTTTTCTATTACTACAGTAAAATTAATGCAATCTACACTAAAAACAATTAAGGCAACACAAAATTAAACTAAAAACGCAAACGGAAATCCTAAAAACGCGCCTAAATTATCAACTAAGTCAAAATTAAACCCTAAAAATTCAAACTTAGTTTCTAAACCTCTAAAATGAAAAAAGAAAATTTTCTAAAAAGGAATTATATTTTTTTACTTTTTAATAATTTTTATGAATTAAAAACCTATTTAATCTATTTAAAATTCTAGAAAAATTTTAACCAAATTAAACACCTAAAAATTCCAAAAAATATTTTCTACTTTAGAAAATCTAAAATATGATAAAAACTCAGAACACATTTACACTCACTTATTATTACAATTCAAACAACTATTTTCTAAAATTAATTTAAAAAGCTAAAAATGAAATTTAAAATCTAAAAATGATAAAAAGGTTTTTAAAGTTTGTAAACCTAAAAATTGTAATTCTAAAACTAAAAACTATTTTTTGTATTTTTCTGAATTAATTTTCTATTTTTAAATGACTTTCTAAAAATTTAAACTTCGAAAAATGATTAAAATTAACAAATGCAGTCGGAAAAATCTAAAAAATTTGCGCAACAAAATCCTAAAAAGTTTAAAGAATCCGAAAAATACGCTGATCAGCCACTTAACAAATAAGCTATAAAAAAGCCAGAATAAGCTTCGAATTTGTTATAAGAAAATGGGATGAAAACGTGTATAAGTTTATTGTTGTTGCAAAAACCAAAGGATATGACCCAAAGGCGCTAGTGGTAGTGTGTGTTGGTGTTAAAACGTTTAGTGAATGGGGTTGAGGTCCCGGGTTCGAGCCCTGCTCACTTGGGACTTCCCCCAACTCCCAAATGTTTTTTATTTGCCATTTTTTACAACTTTTTAGTTAAGCTAAAAATAAACAACTTTTCCAAAAGCACTTTTATATAAGCCACAAATAAGCACAAAAATAAGCTGTCAAAGTTGACAGAAAAAGCTTTTTACACTAAGTGACTTTTTTTGCTAACTGTTAAGCATTTTGAGCACAAATAAGCAAATCAAAAAGAGAAATAAGCTAACACAGATACTTAACTACACCTAATAAGCATTTTTGAACAAAAATAAGCAATTAAAATAAGCTAGAATGACAGTTTCACTAGAAAGCTATAATACTTAAGATTTTTAAGCTAAAATGCAAATAAGCTTAAATAAGCTCTAAACTAAAAGAAATAAGCTCTAATGGACTAAAACTAACCTATTTAGCAAGACTAAACCTAAAATAAGCAAAAACAATAAGCAAATACGCTTAAATAAGCAAATGAGCTTTTTTTTAGCCAATCCTGTTAACCAAACAACCTAAAGGGACTTTTCTAGCTTAAAAATAAGCTAGCAAACAGATCCTTATGGCTTAGTGGCTTATACCACTAAAAAGCTTGGCCAAAAAGATACTTAAATCAACAATCAGAAAAGAGTTTGAAACACACATAAGCCTTTAAAAAGCTTAATGAAAAAGCTAGTTCACACAGACATAACACTTAGAAAACTTTTCAATCTTTACAAACCCCTACTTTTGAGCTGAAAAATAAGCCAACAAACAAATCCTTATGGACATAAAACCTCAAAACAGATTAACTTTGGGCCTCAAAAAACTTATATCAACAATCTAAAACCATTTTGAAATAAAGAATAAGCCATAATGAGCAAATAAAAAAGCTATTTTTCAAATAAAAGACACTTAGTGAAATTTTAGACTAAAGATTAGACCAAAGACTACAACTACACAATATGCGTCAGGATCAAAAAAGATATTGTGTCTCCACCTTTGTTTATTTGACTCTATCAAACACCAAAACAACCTTACAATACCACTTTTGAAGATCTAAGCTTATAAGCTGACATGAAAGACTTAAAAAACATAGATTCAAATGACAAGTTATATAGACTAAGATTTTGAAACTTAACACTTAAAAACTACTAACTACTGGATTTTAGGATCAATTTAAGTTAAACTAAAATGACTCAAGTGTCAAAACTCATTTTTGACCCATTTTCACATATGAAAAGAGTTAAACCAAACACCCTTTAAACATATTTTTACCAATTTTAACTTGATAACTTGATTTTTTATGAACAACCCCTTAAGACCAGATTATAAATAACTTATAACCAACCCAATGAGCAAATTTTAACAACAGCTAAGCACTCAAATAAGCTAGAATAGATTATGCACTTTTATAAGCTAATATGAGACAGATTCTAAAAAAACTTAAACAAATGATTTTTAAACTACAAGAAAGCTAACATAAGCATTAAATATACGATATAGCAAGTAACAAGAAGCACGCGTACAGCGCGTCCGGAAATAAGCATAATAATGTGATGAATAGTACATAAGTAAGAAGGTCTGGGGGAGTTTTTTTATCATAAATTTTGTTTAGAATGGAAAAGTGAAAACTTACAAAGCCCTTGCTTAAGTATTGCTCAAAACAAGGCAAACAAGCTTTATAAATCACTAATCTACATTTCGAGACTTCTGTCAAAAGACAAGCTAGTATTGGGTCCAATACGCCCATCCAAGTTTGGCTTAATCATCTATTAAGCTATGGTAATTTAGGAGTGGGAATTTTTATTTGGTTTTTATGTAAAATTTTTCTTAAGTACTTAATATTTTAAATGAAAACAGATTGATTATTGTTTAAAATAAGAGCTTTAAAACACTTGTGGAAATGCTTTTATCAATAAGGAAAAACAAAACAACACTCAAATTTTTAACATATAAAAATCTTTTAAAATTTATTCATTATTAATAAAAGGTTACAAGACTTGGAAAAATTAAAAAGTTGCAAAAAAACATAAAATGACTTAAGAAATAAGCAAAAAATCTAAAAAAGATAGTAAACTACTGGACTTCATTCGAGGGCTTACAAAACCCATATTTTATATAAAGACTAAGATGGTTCTAGGAATGTAGGTGTTTTCTTGAATTTGATGACGCAAGGCACTGTGCATTCATGTGTACTGAGTGCTTCAAGTCTTTCATAAAAGCCATCCAATTGGAGTAGTGCCCAAGTCCATTTGATCTTGACCCTCCAATATCTTCTTGTCATCTTTCTTAGATAAATGGAAATTTAAGGGATTTGCCAAGTGTCTGGCAAATGAATTTTAGTGAGGTGGGGTGAATTAGGATAGTGATGGTTTGTGTTTGAGGGGAAGGCTGTGGCACTTTGTTGTAGGTAGTGCCAAACACAAACACAAATCGTGTGTGGAAGAATAAACAAGTAAAAATGGCGCCTTTTTTAACAATTGAAAGTGTAAATAGCATTTGTAAAAAATGTCCCCCTACAAGGTGATATGAAATATTGCATCACAGTCCTGTGGTTTATAAAGGTTTGGACTTTGGCAAAAAACAACCCCTCAAAGTGATAAATGGTATTTATGTGGAAGGTCCTTGTGACTAACAGCGTTAAGGGGTTGGGGGGTTTTGGGCTTAACTGCAGTTAAGGGGTTTGGGCTTTTGGGCCGAGTGTTATAAAAAGGAACTTGGGCTTTTTATAAGTCTTTAAGGCTTATCTAAGTCTTCATAATGTTTTAAATGGGCTGACCCGACCCATCTAGATGGGTACGGGTTGGCCCATTTAACATTTTTTTGATATCGAGCTCACGCCTTTTGAGACTTTGACTCTTGTTAAGGGTTGACTTTGGTTGACTTTGACTTTTGCACATTTTGGCTTTTGATTTGACTTTTCTTCATACTCTTTCTGTTCTCGGGCTCAGGTTTTGCTTTTGGCTTTGCTTTTTGCCTTTTATTAGATATCCGTTACCTGCACGAATACAAATGCAAACAACATTCAAATTACAATGTATTTTGGTACGTTTTGTTTGGTCATCTAAGTCCGTTTTAATGGAACTGTGGAATGTGTAATTAAGCACATCCAAAACCCCCATAACTAAGAATATTGCCCCGTGTCCTCACAGCATTGCTATAATTAAGCCACTTAGAAAACAAGAATTTCAAGTCCCCCTTGACTAATACCGATCGAGAAGTACTAATGATCAGTCAAGCGGAATTTAAAAGAATCAACAGTTTTGAAAAGCCCCGTTTTTACCATTCTTAAAGATATACACTTGTTCCTACACATATTTTTGTATTTATTTATTTATTTTTATATTTTTTTATACTTTTCATTGTTAAGGAGCAACTAAACTTATTTGACTTATGCTATATTCATAAAACCGTTATGAGATCATAGAACATACAGCATTTCAAACCTAAATATGCGCACCAAGAAGTAGATAAATTCAGTCTCCCCACAACCTTCGAGACTTTTTACTCCATCCCAAATTATTTTTGTTCAACAGCTCGTACAAACTGAATCCCGTTAAATATAATTAAGATGCTAACACTACTCCATATTGCAACTTGTGAACTTTTTCACTCCCGACAATTTATTATATCTTAGGTGAATTGTGCATTTTCTGAATTTCAACATGGATCAAAACGTTTGTAAAATTTCTATGCTTACGTTCCACCGGAATAATGAGTTTGAAGACGAGATCATCCCATGTAGCGACTTTCGTCTCGGCACATCCCAACCTTGCGGCTAAGTGACCAGGCTTTTGACACCCCACAGAGACTAGTATCAGGACTCACGGACCTTCGGTTTCAAAAACTCTTAGGTTTCCCGTTTATACATAACTTATTTAGAAAAAAATGCACAACTTAAAATGACATAGTCTTGGTTCAAAAGCATATTTAAATTTAAGAAAAAAATATTTTCCCTATATTTATTAAATCACACTTAACATTAAATATAACCATGATGCAATCGTAACCCTCGACCTTTTTGAAGGCTGCAACATCGGTTGTGAGCCGGCAAGACGCAGCAAACTTTTATCAGTCTCGGATTATTATTCTTACTATGGGCTTTCTTTAGAAGGCTGCAACATCGGTTGTGAGCCGGCAAGATGCAGCAAACTTTTATCAGCCCACGGTTTATATTTATTACTTATCATTTTTTTCATTTTTCATCATATTTTTCATTTTTTTTCATTTCATTTTACTTTATTTACGATATATAGAGAAGACTTCTTTTTGAAAAATTTAAGTATAAATTTGAACTAAGACTAAAATTTCAAATTGCACACACACTACTCCATCTAAAGAAATTGTGAATTATAGTTTAATTCTAAAAATAGCACGGTATTATTATCCGGTTAGGACTTATGGGAGAAAAAGCCATACAAATTACATACATGAGCTCTTAAGATTAATCCAAATAAACCTTGTTTAAGCATCTAACTCATACTAACTTTATCATTTTTGGTTCTTACGCGAAGTCCCGAATGCATAGTCTAAAAGTTTTAAGGAAACAAAAGCTATAGCTAACTAATCGCTCGATCAGATAAAATTTTATTCTTATTCTACCCAGCAGGAAAGTCAAAATTGTAACAAAACACTTATTTTCTTTTTTGAAAATTTTTAAATTTTTTCATTTTTTTGGTATTTTGGTGGTAAAAACGGGAATTTACGAAAAAAACCGGACGCACAGGCACGACAAATCCAAATCGATAGATCCCCGTAACCCTATACTATGAACGAAACACTTTGATCCTCATAAAAGATATTCAACGACGGGCCGAGGTCTACTTCGCTTCACGCCTGTTTATGTATTACGCGTACTTGACTTATAAAGACAGGCCCAACCATCGTCACTATACAAGAAGCAAAGACCAACTTTGAAAAATGTGGAATTCCCTACCCCCATGGCAGCAGCGGCATTAATAAGCAAGCACGCGGTGTCGCCAGCCAACAACCGCGAGCACGAGAGACTTCAAAAATCCAGGACAATCCTGGACAATCATATCAAAAACACAAGCAAGTAAAAAGGTAGAGGCGAGTCTCTTCACAACAAAAAACACTTATTCATTACTACAATACTACTACTAGGATAAGCATGGGTTGCCTCCCACGAAGCGCTTGTTTTAGGTCACTTAGCTTGACCCGTCCCCGAATTCATTGGTCCTTGGGGAAGGTTTGGAGATCCGGGACAACCACGGGTGGTATGTCCCCTCCAAAGTAGTGCTTAAGTCTATGACCGTTCACCTTGAAGTTTGGCCCGTCAGTTTGAGATAACTCGACAGTGCCATAAGGGTACACATAGGCAATGGTGAACGGTTCGGACCAACGGGATTTTAACTTCCCGAGTGATCAATTTAGATACAACCCTTAATATATAATAAATATATATAAAATATACTTATAAAAATATAAATAACAGGATAAGGGTATGAATAAAAAAATCTCAATTATAGTAATCCGGGAGTATAATTCCCGGGTCGTTTCCCCAACGAGGAATGCAATTGAAAGCCGAGAGTCGTTTTGAGAATCGATGCTTGAATAGAACAAAATTATGATTGGTTATCTAAAACTATGGAAAATTAAGGCAAAAACTTAAAAATAATTATGGCAAGATAAAATTTTAACTAAAAACGCAAAACGGGAATCCTAAACGGGACCTAAACACCCTAAATTATCAAAATTAAGTCCTAAAATGATCTTTTTGGTTTTTATAAGTCTTAATTGACTAAAAATCTAGTAAAAAGAAAACTAGACTAAAAACGAAGGTGATTAGGGCTTGAAAACACTAAAAACGTGAACCGAATTCAATCACGTTCTTTAAAAAACAAGATTTTGCAATTTAAACCCTACGAAAGCAAATCTAATTTTCCTAGGTTCTAAATGTTAAAAGAAATTTTTCTAAAAAAGAATTATATTTTTTTTACTTTTTTATAATTTTTTATGAATTAAAAACGATTTTAATAAAATTAAATGTTTAAAAATACTAAACTATTTATAAAAAACTGGAAAAATCATGAAAAATAGCTTGAACAGTGAGGAATCTAGGAAAAATAAGCTTGTGAAAACAGCTTATCGAATAAGCTGTGAAATAAGCTAAAAACAGCTTATAAACTAAAAAGGGTAAAACGTGTATAAGTATTTAATTTGACAGAGTAAAATCGAAAAAGATCCCAGGGCAAGTGGTAGAGTGTGTGTTATGTAAAACGTTTGGTGATAAGGATAGAGGTCCCGGGTTCGAGTCTTGCTCACCTGGGACTTCCCCTAATCCTAAACGTTTTTGTTTTCTATTTTTTTACAACTTTTTAGAAAACTTAAAAATAAGCACTTTTTACAAAGACATTTTTTTAATAAAACACAAATAAGCACTAAAATAAGCTAAATAAGACAGAATAAGCCTAAACTTCACTAAGCTATGAAAATGCTAACTGTTTGGGCTTTTTTACACTATTAAGCTAAAAGAAGGGCTAGATAAGCTGAAAATCTAACTAAAAAGCAAACCCAATAAGCATAACAAACAAAATAAGCAACAGGGTTTAAGTCTAAATAAGCAAAAAAGTAACAGAAATCGTTAAAAAGCATATAACACTTAAATTTTTTAAAGCTAAACTGCAAATAAGCTCAAATAGGCCCTAGACTAAAATAAATAAGCTAAATTAGACTAAACCTAACCTAATAAGCTGAACTACTCCTAAATAAGCAGAAGCAATAAGCAGATAAGCTTAAATAAGCTAAAAAAGTCAATTTTGGCCAAAAAAACTAGTAAAGCAAAAGGCCAAAGAGGAGCTTTTCTAGCTGAAAAATAAAGCATAGCAAAAGGATCCTTATGGCTTAGTGGCTTATACCACTAAGAAGAATGGCCAAAAAGCTACAATAAGCTACAAAGAAAAAGCATTTTGAAATTCAAATAAGCACTTAAAAAGCTTCATGAAAAGGCTATCTCACACTGACTCAACACTTAGACAAATTTTTGATAACTTTTGCAATCTTAACAAAACCACACTTTTGAGCTTAAAAATAAGCACACAAACAGATCCTTATGACTATATAACCTACAAACAGATTGACTTTAGACCTCAAAGAACAATAATCAACACTCAAAAAGGAGTTTGAAATTCAGGATAAGCAATAATAAGCAAATGAAAAAGCATTTTCTCAAATTTTTTGAACACTTAGCAATCTATGACAGTTTTGGCAAAAACTTAAAACAACAATTGCAGGCTTTAGAGCTTTGTTTCTAACCTCTTTTAACACATGAATAAACACAAAAACTTCACAAAAGCAACAATAAGCAAAGCACAATCAAATAAGCAACTAGAATAAGCTATAACTTAACAGTTTCAAACCACAACTCCTCAAATCCTTAAAAATGAGTTTTACTACTTAAAAACTTTAACAAACTAAATCTTTTGGCCTAATTTAATGCCTAAGCTAAACTGACTTAAGTGTCAAATTGCAATTTTAACCCATTTTGACCCATAAAAGCAGTTAAACCAAACCCCCTTTAAAAACTAATTTTAACTTTTTAACTTGATTCAACACTGATTTAAGCAAAAACATTTAAAAACCAGATGATAAACCTAAGACTACTAACGCAATATTAAGCATATATCCAACAACAAATAAGCACTTAAATTAAGCGACAACAATTTTGCAATTCTATAAGCTAATAAACAGATTTAGGAACAACACTTAAACTAAAGACTTCTAAACTATAAGACAAACATAATAAGCATTAAAACATCACGAAATAAGCAAACATAGCAAAGAGATAACAGGCAATAAGCAACAATAAGCAGTTGAATAGTAAATGAAAACTTACAAAGAGTCCAAGCTTTTTTTTATGAATTTCAAAACCCAAAACAACTTATCACAATCCTATAGCTTATCTAAATAAGCACTAACCCATGGCCATCCAAAATACACCATGCTCCATGAGATCTTCTTTATATTTTTTTTTGGTATTTTTTAGATTTTTTTAAAAGACAGTAAATAAAAGTGATAAAACAGTAAACAAAGGCAAAGATTAAGAAGCTAAAAGCTTATGAGAGCATTTAGTTACAGAATCAATAAGCTGCATCATAGCTTAACAAGCTTAACAGGTTATATTGAATGATCAAACACAGAATCTTAAAAACAATACCTCAAACTTTTCATTAAAAACTTAAACTTTTACAAGGAATTTGAAATACAGAATAACTTTAAAAACTTAAATCAAAATTACATTAAAAGAGACTAAAAACTTAGAAAAAACTACTCTCTCACTACAAGGGTTAAGCCCTCTATTTATAGGCCGGATAGAAGGACCTAGATCCTTGGCTTGGTTTTCTTGTGTGAGAGGAAAAGCAGCATCAATCTTGGCCCTTCAAATCAACTTGTGCTTCTTTAAATTCATCTTAGCCCTTGGATGTGTCCACGCAATCATTCCCCAATGATTGCCTTGGATCGCCAACGTGTCAGAGCCCAAATACGTCACTCATTGCATCATTATTGGCTTCTAGAAGGGGTTTTAAGTGGGTTTAACCTCGGGGTAAGAGTAATTTTAGGGATGGAGGGTGAACAGTAACAATGGGGGAGTGAGCGGGAAAAGGGGTTGCCTGTTTGTTTGATTGGTGCAGGGCACAAGTTTGGGTAAATGGCAAAAATAGTCCCTCCATTTTATATGAGTATATGCACTAAAGGTCCTTGGTGGTATAACTTTGGTTGCACCGTTAGTCCTTAAAGGACTAACAGGGACACTATAAAAGAGGGTGTGGTTAACGGGGTGTTATAAAAGGTGTTGGGCTAGTTGTTGGGTCAGGTATGGCTTAAAAGGATTTGGGCTTTTTATTTAGGTTTAGGGGTTATAAAGATATAAGTGGGCTTTCCTGGGCCCACTAGGTGGGTACGAGTGGGCCTACTTTTGGCAGTTTAGGTTTTCGGGTTCGGTTTTCGATGCTCTTTACAATTCCACTTCTCGGGGTTGACTTTGACTTGATTTGACTTTGACTTTTTGTTGACTTTTGGCTTTGACTTGACTTTTCTTTCACGCTCTTTCCGTTCTCGTGCTCGGTTTTGTCAATTTGGCTTCTATTTTTGTCCTTTTCTTGGATATCCATTACCTGCACAATACAAATGCAAAACATACAAATACAATGTATTTTTGGTACGTTTTTAGTCATTTAAGCTCGATTTTAATGGAAAACAGTATGTGTAATTAAGCACATACCACCAAGAAAATCTTAAATTGAGAATTAAAGAGGAGGACTTGATCACCGACTTTGAAAATGTGGTTTTTGATTTTGGAGTCATGGATCCTCTTTGTTTTCTCTTTATAGATCAAAGAGTTCTCATAGGCTTGATCACGAAGTTCATTTAATTCATTGAGTTGAACTTTTCGGTGATCGCCCCCGGCGAAACGCCAAATTCTTTAAGCAAACCCCCCACAAAAAGAAATGCCAGAAAACCGACACACACCCCAACAATCCTACCCCAAAAATATAAACAAAACAAGCCTACTCAATAAAAAATAATATTTAACGGATCGAAAGGTTACAGTTGCATGCTTCAAGGCTAATAGGCTTTGTGCTATGCGCTCATCGATAATGGACAATCCTTCACGTACACCGAGCTTGTACAGGAGTACACCCCGAGGTGTTGAAGCGGTACGAAAGGCCCATATGCGTCATCTAATTTATCCGACCAAGAGGCACGATCTCTCCCTACGTTTCCCTTAACCAAGATTTCTTTTTAAACCATAGTTGGAGACTTCCACTTGCCCACTAGTTTGTGGGTGATACGCGGTAGCAAGACGGTGAGTGACACCGTACTTAAGCATGACCTTTGAGAATTGGCCATTGCAAAAGTGCATACCGCGATCACTAATGATAGCGCGGGGAGTTTCAAACCGAGCAAAGAGAGATCTTAAAAATGTGCAAACAACTCGGGTGTCGTTGGTGGGGAGCGCTTTTGCTTCAACCCATTTTTACAAATAGTCGACCGCTACGAGTATGTATTTGTTCCCTCGTAAAGACGGGAACGGCCCCATGAAATCGATGCCCCACACGTCAAAGATTTCACAAACTTAGATGGAATTTTGAGGCATTTCATCACGTTGCGAAATTTTTCCTTGACGTTAACAAGTGTCACATCGGGTGACCAAGTCATGGGCATCTCGGTAAATTGTGGGCCAATAAAATATTGAGTCAAAAACCTTTTTGGCGGTGTAGTTGGCACCGTAATGTCCCCCGGTGGGTCCACTATGGCAAGCTGTGAGGATGTCAACAGCTTCTTGGCCCGAAACACACCGCCGGATCATTTGATCCGCATATATTTTGAACAAATAGGGGTCGTCCCAAAAGTAGTGTTTATCGTCCTTGAAAAACTTGTTCTTTTGTTAGGACGACATCCCTTTAACCATGAAATTCCCCGCGTGGTAATTTGCAAAATCGGCAAACCACGGGGTACTTGAGTCACCACGAAAAATCACCATATTAAGTGTCTCGAGGGGAAACTTTTCATTTATCTCCTTTGGGTCGAGCACATTTTCATAAGGAAATTCTAATCGGGAAAGATGATCGGCCGCGAGATTCTCGACTCCTTTTGTGTCA
>BQNB010096392.1:0-25637 GCA_026074375.1 Tanacetum coccineum
GATTAGAACTGCAGCAAGTATAGAGCTTATTACTTTGATAATTGCATTCTAATATAACACAAGTACATCCAATTACTAATGTCTGTATTACGTTTTGTTACAACTCATTTCCGGGCTATGTTTATTTATATGAAATACATGTAGTTATAAATACGCAATCCTGAACAAAGTTACAAGACTGATTTTGATTAGTTAGTTATTTAGGGGTCATTATCGCTATTTGCAACTTGAAACAATAGAAGCACATCTAACACTATATCTATACCCGACAAGGCTGTTTTATTACAACTCTTTATCTGCATATGATTATTCCTACTACTGAATCACTTTTCTTTAAACTAATTACCCCCTACTATTATTGATTCACGAGCAGATAATAGTGTTGGAGGACACTAAAGAATACATAGCACATGCACCAGAGGACGAGAACATAGCACAGGACAGACGCCCTTTTGATCTGTTGGTACTTTAATCCACCTTCAAATCTGAGGAACCCCATTTCTTACCTCGTGACGTTTAAGTTTTTTAATTGGTTTCTTGATAATGTAGGTTATTTTGAATCCAAAACTTAAAAGGAAGGCCAACACTAAAACAGCTTTTTTTTTCGAAGGCTTCTTGAGGTGAGTTATACCTAGCCTTCTTTTACCAATTTTTAACCAGATACGGTATATAAACTTCAAACCACGCTAATCCCAATTCTTGATTGTGATTATTTCAAGTGATCTAACTCACCATAATCGATATTTAAAATTGCATATCGCAAACACTCCCCAAACACAACCACACATAGATGAGTGTTGATCATAACTCGAGGCATGCATTTTTGAGCAGTGTTGGTTGGATTAAATAGCACTGGTGGAAAGGTACCTAGAAGTAGAGGTGACAGGGTTGGATCAAGAGGGGAAACCCCTAAAGGTGGATGCTTGTGGGTGGCAGGCTCGTATTTTACAACACGAATGTGATCATCTAGAGGGAACTTTGTATGTCGACAAAATGGTGAAACGAACATTCAGGACCATAGATAATGTGGACTTGCCTCTTGCCAAGGGTTGTCCTAAGCAGGGCGTTCGGTAGCATTATGGCTTAAAGATTACTCTGTACTAGTTGAGAGTCTGGCCATAATTTTGGTCCTCCGAATGGAACTTTAAAATGTTAAGAGTTTGGATGTTAAAGATCATCAGACACCAGACAAGTAAGTAAGTACTGTAATTCATTACCGGATAATATAATTCACTGCTTGTAAATCATATAATTCACTGCTTGTAAATCATCTACTCCGATTAATTAATAATCAAGCAAATACCAATGTTACTCGATCTAAAACTACTTAATCACCAGATATGATTAGATTCAAGTTATCATGTCACATGGTCCGGTTTAAGATTCACAAGTTTATGGAAAACAAAGAAGAAAGAAGTTAGCGAACGCGTTGTTGGGGCCAACCTTTAGCAAGAGGCAACTTGTGATTCAATACAGTTCCGAAAGTTTGCTTCTCCATCTTGTCAACATAGAGAATACCATCTAGATGATCACACTCGTGTTGCAAAATACGAGCCTGCCACCCTGAGGCATCTACCTTTATTGGCTGCCCATCTTGATCCAACCCTGTGACCTCTACCTCTAGGAATCTTTCCACCATTGCTTCATACCCAAACACACTGCAAAAAGCATAAACCATCATTATCTTCCTCTACGTGTAACATTTTATTGTTACAGACTTGTAGTTTACTCCACAAGTCTGTATATTATCTTATAAAGATCGACCATACAAGGCCATCGAACTCACCTTGCACAACCTTCTGCAAAAGCGATGCAGTTTTGTTGCTCTTCTCTTTAGTTTTGTGTTCAAAATAACCTACATTTTTCAATAAACCAAAATAGATATATGAAGAAACTTCCAGATAGACAATTTTTTTAGCACGTCAATTTATAAATAAAAACTAGTCAAGGAGCTAGGAAATTACAAGGAAAATAAATAAGGGGTTATACCAGTCGTGCCCCATCTAATAATGCTTGTACTTCTAGTCCGAGACACCAACAATAAGAACTAGATACCACAACTATCCAAATGTTCCGCTATTAGAGGAACGGTCAACTCACCAAAAGCAGTTTTTTCACGATAATTCCCATAGATACCACCAGAAAACAAAACCAATCCCTTGGGAGCAGTTTCTTAGTCTGAGAAAAGATCCTATGTTATTAATCAATTCTCCCCAATCTTCGCGAGGAACTTAAGTCCAGTAACCCACATTCACCATGACAAATTTTCCGGAAAAATATCACTAGACTACAGAACAACCAAAAAAGATAGTGCGATGTTTGATTTCAACCGCAATTTCCACACATCGAACAAAGAAAAGAATGGAAATTGGCAAACCCTACAGCGAGAAAGGATTTTGCCGGAGGGAGACAATCCAAACGTTACCTTCCAATCAGATGAAACATTTACCTTAAAAAGGGACCTCTTTATCCATCAGAGTTTGAGTACGAAACACAAGAAGCCGGATTTCATTCCCAAAGCACTTCGAACCGAAGCAGACCGAACAATCCCCACGCCAATGCGATGATGTCCCAGCGCCATCTATCATCCATATCCCCAGTAACAACTATCATTAAGCACACGTTGTAATGCTCAACCCATTTGGAATCGGCCAACTCTCTCCTCTCGGGACAACGTCTAAAAAGAGTCCGCAAAAGTTCAATCCTTGAATTAGTTAGAGGCCACATCCAGCATTGTTTATGTGGTCTTCAAATTATAAAGTCTTGGAAAAATCTAAATTTCCAAACGGAATTTCGCCAATCCAGACTCGATCCCAAAAAGGACTGCCTTTTCCATTTCCAATCTTTTTCTGCATGAAAATTAGAGTATCAAATCCTTGCATTTTAAGAGCGTGCACCTCTCGAACAATATCACACCAAATGGACTTATGAAACACCTTCGATAAACCATACAAATCTGCCCTTAATCCCCAAGAATGCCTTTCTATAACCCTCGACCACAATAGATTAATTCTGAATTTTTAATCTCCACACCATATAATCAGGAGAGCTCATATTTAAACGCAAATAGACTAGAAACACCAAGTATCCGCCTTTTATCTTTTGAAGCTAAACACTTCTACACCATTTAACGCCCAAATCGCTTTCTTTGAATTCAACTCATCCCATAAAAAAACGACTCCTAAGGATTCCATACTAATGGAGCACCTACAAAGGCCAACCTAAATAATGACATCATAAAAATAGACATAGCTCCAAGAACCGATTTGAGAAGAGTTAATCTTTTCCACCTAACGATAAAGGTATTTCATCTTCCCATATTTCGAAAGTACGAACAAACAAACCAACTTAGCCACAATTTCGTCCACGCATTAACCCATTGACATACTACCCCCCACTTTCGAGCCAAATAAATAAACGTGGGTATTGCAGAATAACACAACCAATTTATTCACAGCTTGTCTAGCACAATACACATCATTAACCGCAATATAACCCAGTCAACAGCTTTTACCCAAATTAATATTTAACCCAGACGCAAGATGGAAACATTTTAACACGTGAATAATGGTGTCAATATTATTCGAGTTCCACTGTCCCATAAAAACAACATCGTCCGCGAAGAACAAATGAGATAAATGGGTCGAAGGATTTAAAACAATACCTTGGAACAAAGGCCCCCTTCCACCACTCAATGAAAGAGAAACAATATTGAAGACTGTCACATACAAATGAAAAGAAAAGGCGCAATAGGATCTCCTTGTTTGAGCCTTTAAAAATTTGAATTCCTCGGTCGTACTTCCATTCACCCAGAACTAACGCCCCTCGAGGTTCGGAGCACTCATGAGATCCATCCACACCAACTATCATCCGCAACCGTCCTTCCTAAGACGTCAATGAAAAATTCCCAACGGAGACGAATCAAATGCTTCTCAAAAGTCGAGCCTTCAAATGAACTATTGCTTTCTTTTTATCTTACAACCAGCAGATTAAAACCTCATTAAGAATGAAGGACGTCCCATAATTTTGTTCAATCCGCCTATGGAAAGCCGATTGAACTTCGTTACAAGATTACCCAACACCAACATACTAACGGTTAAGCCAAAATCTTGTGCTAAATTTATAAAGACTTCACAATGAGGCTAATTGGTCTAAAGATCCTTACCAATTTTGCATCAGGAATTTGCCGGGATAAGAGATATAAATGCAGAATTACATCCCTTATAAAAAGTCCTGTTTGAAAGAAGATACTTGACCATGCTAACCACAATCAGATTCTCAATCAAGCCCCAATACCGTTTATAAAATCCAAAAGTGAAACCATCTGGCCCAGGAGCTTTATCAGTACCACAGTCCCAAACCGCCTTTTTAATTTCTTCAATAGAAACCTCGGCCTCTAAATCCGCAACCTGGAAAGAATTTAACTGATTTGGAAATTCCATATTTATAATAGGACGCTCATGAGAAGGCTGCTCAAAACGAGCTTTAAACTGTGATTTACACGAACTCCCCTGTTTTAACAACATCCTGTACATCCTCCACACACCATCTTTCATAACCCACCACGAATAGCGATCTAATGACGACTTTTTATATGGATACCTGATAGAATTTGGAATTCTTCATCTCCTTCCACAACCGCATTTTTACCGTTCGCCTTTTGCACCTCCATATTAATGCAATTTATCTAATCCTTTGAAATAGAATTACAAACCTCCATTTCGATAAGCAGGTTTTCTCCTCCGAACGCTATTACCGTTGTCATTAATCATATCTCAGCTTACCATAGCGTCCTTTGTAATTGCGGTCTCGTTTTCTATTTGGTGATGCAATTGTCTGTTCTATTCCATTCCCGAAATTTATTCTTAGTAAACGTTTCATTCAATTTTTGCATGAGACTTAACATGAGCGTTACCCGAGAAAATAGTGGCATCCACCCCAACATCATGGACAAGTTTTATCAAAACCTTCCATATCGAACCAATAAAAGGAACAAGCGAAAAGGATTATGGCCCAATCGAGAATTAGTTTCCGTAACTGAATCGGCCTTGATCCTAAAGAAACCTATCAACGTTGTCGCAGAAATAAAGGACTTTCTCTAATACTCTTTCGACATTAAGAAACGATCAACTTGCCTCATCTTCGATAGAAACAGACCCAATGACACACGTGTAAGAACAACCTCGCACCAATGAAGGGTACTTCAGACCAGCTTCAGAAATGGCAATAAACCGATTAAAAACTTTAGCCCCTTGCAACTTAAACCAACCGACAAGCCATTTCTTCATTTTTATATCGAACCCTGCATTAAAACACCCATGAGAATAACCTCCCCTTTCCAACAAATAATAATAAGGTTAAGATAAATCCCATAACATCTTTTTTTCTAAAGCTTTCTAGCGGAGCATAAACCAAATAATAAGAAGCAATTTAACCATTAAAATCCATTTTCCACGACAATGATAAAGTAAAGTCTACCACCGTAAGTAGAATATTAATTAAACACAGAAGATTCCAAATGTAAGAGAATACCTCCTGAAAAAACCAATAGATTCACGATGAAAAACATAATCAAACACAAAATTCCCCCCAACACTTCTTGATGTCGAAAAAGATTTATATCCCCATTTTAGTTTCGAGAAGAGTTAGAAAATCAACCATATGAATAACTTCCAAAAGCTCATTTACCCAATCTTTTTGGCCTTCCGTGTTAAGGCCTTGAACATTTAAAGATAGACACGATTCAAATGGAACACATTCATCCACATCCCTTGCCTTTCACAATTTCTTCTACCTTTCTTAATACAGACCCTTCCAATGTTTTCGTAACCCATACCGTTTGCCCCAACTCAAATCAGTTTCAGACCATAAACGTTCAGATAAATAACCACTCTTAGGCGAGGTATTTCATATTGTTGAAAATGAGACCAGAACCGTAACCACAGATTCCTGTACCATTCAACTTTGTCTTCTTTCGCCTTAGCACTTGAATAAACTTCGCCAGTAACCATTTGTTTCAAACACACAATCATCACATTTACTCTTCCTCCGCCTTGGTGTAGTAACCTGGAGGAAATTTAAACTCTCTTTTGCAACTCGATTCATTGATCTTATCCTTTTGTTTAATTTTCCTGAGTAACGAATAGAACCCAAAGGTCTGTTGAATCTATCAACTAGCTTCATTCTCAGCTCAATACCTCACCCAACGTTGCGTTCACCTAACAGCCATAGAATCCTGATCCGACAACTAACAACAACATCGCCCTTGTATTTTATCCTCTTCATCCCCTATAACATCTTCTTGAAGACTCATAGCATCAGATTGTGGACTCATCCGAACTCACTACCATCCTTTATCAGTTATTGTCAAAAATCAGGGATTCCAGAACCCAGACCTCTTTAGCGCGTGACCCAAAAAACCTTTCCTTTATAAAACTATCCTTAAAATGATACGAACACATTAATATCTCGTGTAGTGGTGAATACACCATCTTTTGCTATGATAAGTTTTCGACTTCCTTATTTTCCACCTCAGTAATGTCCCCCACTTACTCACCAATCCCATTTTGAAAGTATTAAAAGACCACATTTTAATGTGAACACCTATTCAACGTCAACCCCATAGGATTCTTCCATCCACAACGTGAAGATCCTTAAAGGAATATTGACAAGATGCTTGATAAAAAAACCCAAGGAATAATCGCCACGCTTGCTAAAAAATTTCTCTTTACCTCCAACTATTTAAATACAAACATCACCCACATCCCACCCCAATATCTGATTAGTCAACATCACTGAACCTTCATTGCACAATACCATCTTCAAATTATCAAGTGAACCAAATTCTTTAACCTTCCCATTTAGACAAAGAGAATAATCCTTTTCATTGACACATGATTCGTCTAGAACCAATGTAGATTGACTGATTGCCTCCGCATTCGGTTGTGCTTGTCCTTTCAGCGCAGAGGCATAAGAATTAGAATCATTCCTCATAGAATTAGGCCATCAGACAAGCACCTTGTCAGAATGGTCCACTCACTCTCCCCTTGCCCTTGAGTCTGTTTGGCAGTTAGTGCAATCCACCGCATGCCTATGAAACGAAGCAACATTTAGCGTGCAAATGATGAACTACCAATCCACAACCGGTACACAAGTTTCCCACCAATCTGTCAATATCAAAAATGTTTATAAACCGAATACAAACCGAATCGTTTGCCAACCTTGGATCTTCGAACAGGGATGAAGGAATCAACCACGTGCCCATATTGCTTGCAAACATGCCATAACTCTTTAGCACCACAAGGTCCGCGGCGGAAATTAGTAACAAACACAGTATTTTAGTAGATATCGTGATAACATCGACCCCATCTTTTGACCGGCCGATGTTACTTATTCGGAGAACTTCTTGAGCCGATTATTCATCCATGACAAAATAAAACCGTTAATTTGGAGATTGAAGGGAGGGCACACAACAAAAGAAAGGGTGTCGGTAAAGAAAAAAAAACAACAAACGGAATTGACGATCTTTATATACCACCAAGGATCGGCAAATAACAAAAACCTTAGAAAATCAGATCTAAACAAACCTAAGAAATCAAGGATAATAAAATCGCCTACCCGCGTCGACATATGAGATTTAATCAAAGATGATTGATCACAACTTTCAGGGTTATATACGAATTCAAACACCGAAGATTGAAAGGAATTAGATTGCTGAATTACCTGATGAGGAATGAGAATCCATTGGATCGACCTTTTTCTACATGTTGGCTTATGGATTTGATAAAATCTGCTAATTTCAGATTGACAATTAATTAACTAGCGGAGTTACATGGTTTGAAGGTGGATTGACATACGAGAAGATCAAAAGGGCGCCTGTCTCGTTCCTCGTTAACTTTATCTGGTGAAAGTGCTGTGTATAATTTCTGGTCCTGACCATCAAATAATCGATCGGTGTGGAGTCAATAATCAAATTACATTTCTTAAAAGGAACCATTAACCAATAAGAAAGACAAAATGGAACTTTAATGAAAAGAAAACTAACTCTTAAAGGAACACCAATTTGTGGAGCAGAAAGGCTAACTAAAAACTTTTTCCTCATGACCTTAACCAAATCATCAATAACCTTCTCAATACGAGCTGACCCAATTTCTCCAGGATACACTTCACGAGCGGGTTGATGAAGCACCCGGGCACCCGCTGTCACAACGTGTGGCAAATCTGATTTTTCACTCGTAAAATAACGTAAAGCCAACATACATATAATAACAACTGCTATAGTTTTTTTCTTCTTTCCCAACCATGCCAACCAACCTTCTCTCGTCCGAGCACTTGAATGAGACCTAAAACCTCTAGTGTTTGTGATAAAGTACGCGCTAAATGCGGATTTGGTCAAGGGAAATTCTTTTCTTAGACTAGGCTCTCGTTGAGGTCGAACAACGACATTTCTAGTTTGAAGAAATGGCGCGGCTAATGGTTTTGACGAGAGGCGATGGGATAGTCTTCGGACCGCCTCCTTGCCCCTTGAAGAAATGGTGGCTTAAAGAAGTTTGTTGTACATTTTTTATGTTGCTACACAAAATGGATTGTTATGAATATATCATTTTGATTTTGATATATGATAGTAGTTTGTTTTGATCTTGCTAAAGATGCTCATTGTACTTGCCCTGGCTTTTCAGTTATAGGTCTATAAGTTAGGATTCTGTTGTTCACATGATCTCCAATTTTTTTTCTTTTCATGCCATATAATACAAGATATATTGGGTTATCAAGTCATATTGGTGTAGTAATATTAGAATGTCGATATGTGATGCACAACAAAAATGAGTAGCCTAAGTGCCAATAATATATGAGAAAAACTACATCGGATACAACACCAAGATTTCCAGTCAACGTTGATATTAGAATGTCGATCGGTAATGCACAACAAAAAGCGCGACCGAATAGCACCAAATGTGTCAACGCAGAACTCCATTACTTTATCCTCAACATGGCATGCCAAACCTTATTCCCCCATCTCAATACAGCCGCGAAGCAAACTCCATGAAAAACCTTTTGAGCTAACTTTGAAAGATGAGTGCGAAAGATACCATTCAACGGATGTTTTAAACCCCCACCAACTAAAACATTTCAACTGAGAATTATATACATCATAAAATGCTGTTTGTTGGTCCAAACTTAATTGTATGAACCAATATTATGCTAATACGAATGCTAATCTAGAGAAAGAGTGAGTGCAAACACTTTCTAATCTAGAGAGTGAAGAAAATACAAGTCTTGCATCAAAAATACTAGATTGACACACTCACACACACACACACACACACACCTCATAATCCATGAGGTATGAGGTATTTATGTCGGTACAACCAAACCTCATAATCCGTGAGGTATGAGGTATTTATATGCATACCAAGTGTTTGATGAAATGTTGCATAAACTAATGAAATTTATGCAAGTTAAGAAAATAATATATTCATACCATAGATCCTTGCTACGTGGTTTTAAGTTTTTAGCATGATTTTTTGATGCAAAATCCAAGGTCTAGGTGGTTGTTCGTTCAACTCTGTTAAGTTCACACAAATGTTTAATAATAGCATGATGATATTAAAGCAGTATGAATTGAACATATTTGTTGATAACATATTTACAACAACCAACCATGATCTATTTCTGACTATTTAAATTTTGTTTGGAGATGCTTGGCTTTGTAATAATGTTAATACTAAATATATATGCGTGGACTTATTATGTTAATCATATCTTTGTCTTTAATCAAGTTACGCAGGAAGCCGTGGTTAATGTTGGACATCGGGAGATTAGATGTTGTCAGGCTAACAATGTGGTCATATCATAGTCTTCTCTTCAGAAAGTGAAGCTCAAGAACTGAAGCTCATGGCTGCATTATACGATAGCAACCGGTAAATTTACTATTTTGTTTATGTCAGTGCATGCTTATGTTGTTCAAAAGAGGTTATTCATGTAGTGAGAATTGGTAAAATTAGACATGCTGAGAATTTCAACCCACTTATATATCAATGGGTCGATTTGGGTTATGTTTACTCCTAAAAGTGTTAAATTGGTAAAATATTGAAAAATTAGCACACAAGGCCACATATAAATGTGTCCAATGCATGCATTAGAATGGACAATTCGGTCGTAGTTTTTTTAACAATGTGTGTTGGTAACATCTTAAACGTACAAGTTATTCGCTTTAGCATTAACCTTCATTTCACGCTTAGTCCTCTTAGGGGATGTTTGGTACGAGAAATCATATTAGAATGGACTCAAGAAAGAGAAAGGAAATGCAGAGAATAGGAATAGGCTTAACGAATGATATTATTTCGTAAGGATAAAGAATTGACAAGAGAAGGAGGTCTAAATAATGATTCTTTTTTTGGCCACGTTTTTAGCAGAATGGAAATGACTAATAAATTGCTTTTAGCATCTGCACTTTATCTTCAGTATCTTACAAACAAGATTGCTTACATGACTAATAAATACTAATATTGTTTCTCTTGAATGGAAATGACTAATAAATACTAATAAATTGTTTCTCTTGAACTTGTATCAGTGTAATAAGATTAATCCATATTATCAATACAGAATGTGCCTGATATTGCTTGAGGAAAACGGTCACGTGTTGGATGTGGGGTTGCTAGCTATGGAGGATATTTGTTTGACAGAGATGTTCTCGCAATGTCTTTTGCTCCAAAAGATGAACATGAAGCTCAAGTTCAATTTGCACTAGAGAGGGGAATACCTGCCATATCTGCTGTCATGGGCACACAAAGGCTTCCTTATCATGCGAGAGTTTTTGATATTGTGCATTGTGCACGCTGCAGAGTTCCATGGCATATTGAAGGTATTTACTTTTCTTATTTGTATATTAGTGAAAACTATCACAAGAGAGAGAAAAGATATTGGCTGAGCAAAAATGAAGAAAATTATGTTTAAATGTAGAGATGGAAATTGTGGACTGGGCAACGGGTTAAAAAACTTCTGTAATGGTTAAATGGGCTGTTGTTGCTGGGTTGACCTACACTTTTAGTCTAAACTTATCCAGGTAAAAAATGCTTTGGCTAACTTTTGACCCGTTTGACCCAACCTGAATCACCTCATTTGCAAGTATATGATTTGAAATTCCCACTTCTTTATTTGTGCATGCTCGATGTTTTTTTTTAGAACATCTTTCAAGTTATTTGTTACTTCTATCTTTAGGTGGTAAACTTCTCTTAGAGCTGAATTGTGTATTACGACCTGGTGGCTACTTTGTTTGGTCTGCTACTCCTATCTACCATAAACATCCAGAATATGTTGGAATTTGGGAAGGTATGTTTTCTTTTAGGAATAAAAAGTTCCCTTATAAAAGACATCGTTTGCTTAACCCAAATAGTTATCCACTAATTCACAAAATTTGGCAGCCATGAAAAAATTAACCAAGTTGATGTGCTGGGAAGTCAAAGCAGTTGGTAAGGATAAAGTCAATAAAACTGGTGTTGCTTGTATATCAAAGTCTTATGACTAATGGAATCTATGAGGAATACAACAAAATGAGCCTCCACTCAGGCATGTAATTTCTGATGATTCCAAATGCTGCATGGTATAGTTATTTACTCATTATTTTTAAACATTTAATGACCAATTTAATCGCCTTGTGAATCCATTATCACCGTCTATACGCCAAGTTAGGGGTGGCAGTTTCAATCTAATTGCTTGTGAATGGATCAATCAATATGCATGTCGGTTGATTTTTAATCTAAGCGATGTATTAAGAATTTTATGATTCGACAAAAGAAGGTTTAACTGACCAATTATTGACCACACTTAACCAGGCATGAATATGATTAAAGCAATGAAAAATTGATGTTACTGGTTTAGTATTCCTTATGGCATTTCATTATTATCATATTTTTATCTATTATTGCATTATTGTTAATTAGACGTTTGCAGTTTGGATTTTTTTTAAGGACTCAACTTCACTATAAGTTAATGTCGAAGTCTCGTGTATCTAGAAAGTACCTCTGCATGCATGCATGCACAAGGTAACCTTGTTGTAGAACCTAGAGCGTGGTTTCCAGTGGCCCTGAACAAAAGGCCATTAAGAGCTGAAAAAGCGCCCTTACTGTTACTGTCGTCACAAGTTGGTGTTTATGGCAAACCGGCTCCTGAGGATTTCTCTGCAGACTTTAAACACTGGAAACGTGTGGTTAACAAGTCATATTGAATGGCTTAGATATTAACTGGTCAACTGTACGGAATGTCATGGACATGAGAGCTATATATGGAGGGTAAGCAATAGTCAATATTAATCCTGGATAAACAAGTTCAGCTTTTAAATATATGATTATTTATTTAGGCGATTCAATAATCATTTTGTATGTCAGTTTTCATACTTGCTGAGGCATGAATGATTATCTAGAGTAAAAATAAAATTACTTATTCACACATCCTTTTTCCAAACATACAAATACAATTTTTATAACCCTCGCTTGTAGCAGTAATCAAGTAATTACAACGGATTATCTAATTTTGATTATTCAATAGGGTTAATGGCATATAATAGCAACGTACTTTCCCATTTGAGCCATTATCAGATATGAACTCCAAAAAGTATCACAAATACAAAAATCGAACATTTATATAACCGATCCGATATCAGCAACTTGACCATTTTTTCTTACAAAATTCACGTCATGTGACACATGTACATGTCATGTCCCTTCTTTTAGAGCGATATGTTCCATGTCAGCCCCTAATACACACCGTTAGGTTGTATGCGTTAGTGTTAGGGTTATATGTGTTTTTATTGGGGAAGACAACCTAACGGTGTGTATTAGGGGCTGACATGGAACCTAACGCTCTAAAAGAAGGGACATGACATGTACATGTGTCACATGACGTGAATATGTTAACGAAAAAATGGTCAAGTTGTTCTGATATCTGATCATTTTTCATATAAAGTTCGATGGGTATTGTGATACTTTTTGGAGTTCATATCTGATAATGGCTCAAATGAGAAAGTACGTTGCTATTATATGCCATTAACCCTATTCAATACCACATACTTACTTTAACATTAAGTTGAACTACACCACATATGTTTATCATTGCTTATATCTTGTGGAAAAATATTAGATAATTAGCTGGCGAACAAGGATTAACGTAGAGGTATAACAGGCCAGATACCAAAAGATTGAAATTAGCATGTGAACAATAAATTACAAATTCATTATTACATATCACTTTTTTTTGTAGGTATTGTTGAAGCAAGTCATTATGTGAATCACTTCCATATTAAACAGAATTTCTGAAGCATTTCTGTGACTAAAATCAAGACATAAATTTTGATATTCCTAGAGACAATCTTGATTTTATATCAGGTACTTTAAGGTTCTACGTATTATTAACCTTTATATTTTTATGGCCCGTAAGTGGTGATGGAAATGAGCCAGAAGCGACAAGCACTTAATCTCAGTAACTTACAAAAGATTGCTTACATGTTGAAGCCTTGGGAGAGCTTCTACATTAAGGTGGTTGTTGCATTTAGATCATGCATGCAACTAAATAAGAGCTAGGAACTAGGCCCAGGTTACACAAGATTAAAGTAAGCAAGCCTAGGTGTACACAAGATTATAGTGGTACATCTTTATTTAACAACAATTTGTGGATTTTGGGGGAGAACGGGTGATATGGTTTTTTGTGGTTCATTTATAGCGAGTATGCACCAGTAAGAAAGATTTGGTCGGGTTTTGTTGCAATATTACTTTGTGAAATCATATTACGTGAATCGAATGCTAGTTGAAAGTTTGTATACAAAGTTGAATGTTTAAAGGTTTCTTTCTTTATTTTGTGAAAGTATTTTAGTAATGTAACACATCTAATCTTTAACTTGCTTTAGTTGTTGCCAGTGCTACAATCTGTGGATATATTTCGATGCTTCTAATTTTATTTGGTTTAGGGATGACGTGGGACACACACGGGGACCTTCTGTTATAACCGCAAGAGTAATATTTGCTGCACTAGGCTGCTTGATGGTGGGAGCTGTGATTTATGCACTTATTGGCGTTGGTTTTCTATTACATATGAAATTTCAAACACGAAATCGAAACATCATGTTATTATGACTCCTTTAATATTTAGCGGGTTAATGGCATATAATAGCAACGTACTTTCTCATTTGACCCATTATCAGATATGAACTCCAATTACGGTTTAATCGGTTATTATGAAAACCGTCCATTGGACGGGATGTGACCTAGTATTACAAAGAAAAATATAAAAGAATCGGTTATTAGGAAAACCGTTCATTGGACGGGATGAGACTTAGTATTACAAAGAAAAATATAAAAGAATCGGTTATTAGGAAAACCGTCCATTGGACGGGATGAGACCTAGTATTACAAAGAAAAATAATAAAAAGAAACTGTAGATCGTTAATCTTCCATTCAAACTAATAAACATGAGGTAATGTCGAAAACATTTTTGCATAAGTTTGAACACCTCTTCCGTCCAGAATTTACAGGTGAAGTTTGTGCTAAAATTTTAAAGGAAGTATAAACACATTCAAGTTTTGCCAATGAATCAATGTGGGATATAAAAAACCTATTTTTCTTTTGTTAAGTTTCATATCCAAACACCTCGTTTGTACTTTGGATACATGACCTGTTCTATATTTCACTTCTTCTAAACTAGGGGCAAGAATATGTTGATATTGGGGCACAAAAAGTGTGCTTTATTACAGCTAACAAAGGCCATGAATGTCATTATTGGGGCACACGTTTTATGTAGGAATGGCAATGGGTCAGGTGTGGGGTGGGCAGCACTCCATGTCCTCAAAACCGATTATCAGAGTCTTCCCTAAACCCGTCTCGATCCCTATCGGGTATCTAATCGTGGCGCTATGTTGGTGGACGATACTTCCTTAAACCAGCCCCGTACTAGGCAGGGATGTTATCGAGGTGTTCTATTTGACAACGATTCTCGACCAAAGCCGTATCATTTCACATATATTATTATTTTTACAACTTTAGCAATAACTTGAAGAATAAAGAACCTATTAATAATCAACTACAAACAAACTTTATTAAGTTATAACCTATAGTATTATACAAAAATAAAGATGATTTACAGGTTTTATAGTATTATACAATAACTTTATAATAAAAGCGTTATTATAAAGAAACTTTAAAAAATTAAAAATTAAAAAAACTAAAAGAGTATTACTTGTGTTTTAAGATACTAATAACTCATCTTTTCTTTTATTATTATTCTTTTAATGTTTTTTTTATTTCTCATTCTCAACTTTTGAAAATGTTAATTTTTAGTTTTTCCCTTAAACTTTAGAAAGATTGTATAGTCAGTAACAAATCTGAAAAAATTCTAAAGTTAATCAAAGTTAAATGTAATATTTTTAATATATTTCTATGTAATTTGTATTTTTATTTAGATGAATGAAATTAATTTGTTTGAAAAATGGAAAACAAAATAACATGGTGCGTGAGTGGGCTGAAATGGCATGTTTTGAGGGAAGGGTATTTTGGTGTGTAAGTGTTAAAAGTGAAGATACTGAGATGATTCCAAAAAATAGGGAAATGGCATGCCATGATAACCCTCACTCTAATATATTAGAAAAACTATATCGGATACACTGCCAAGACTTCCAATCAACGTTAATATTAGAATGCTGATTTGTGATGCACAACAAAAAGCGGGATCGAATGGCAACAAATGTGTCAACGCCTAACTCTATGACTTTATCCTCAACGGGGTCCATGCCAAACCTTATTCCCCCATCTCAATACAACCTAGAAGGCCAAGCAGCAATTCAAAAGATGTGTGCAAAAGATACCATCAATTACAAACTTAACTGATAACTCCCAACGGTTGTTTCAACCCCCACCAATTAGAACATTTGAACCAAATTAAACGATTATCTCATTAAATTTAAATCTCACATTTGGACTAATCGACTATACTATTTGATACATCATAAAATGTTGTTTGCTAGTCCAAACTTAAAGGTTTGGTTAGAGACCAAATAAAGTGAAATTGAATGTTGGTCCAAACTCAAAAGCTTTGTTAGAAACCAAATAAAGTGAAACTGAACGTGAATCGTGCGTTCATCCAGTTTTGATTAATCAAGTATTTAATAAATACTTTATGTTTAGATCATAACTGCTCAATTCTCAATCATAAAAACATAGAGTCCATTTCAAAGAAAAATATATGTAAAGAAACATGACATTTCTCACATAAATAGGAAAACAAGATTGTGGTCTACAAGTTGGTTTATTTTTTTATCACTATCATGAGTTAACTGATCGATTCAAGTTTATATACCAAATAAAGAGAAATTGAACGTAAATTGTACATTCATGTTTAGATTAATCATATATGTTATGCCTTGTTCATGTTTAGATCATAACTGATCGATTCTTAGATAATCAGATGTACAAAACATATAGTTGATCTCAAAGAAAAATATATGTAAAGAAACATGTCAACTCTCCTAAAATCGTCACCTTTAAGTAAATACCGAGTATAAGGAATAATAGGAAAACAAGAAGAAAATTATGGTTACAAGTTGGTTTATTCTTTTCCATTATCATGAGTTAACATGATGATGCATCATAAAATGGTTTAAGGTGCAGTTAAAAGTTGGAAAATCCTTGATATATGATTGTGGGGCATGAATTATTTGTACTCATAAACACACAAGAAATATTACAATGCAAAATATAAAAGAAAATGTAAATAGTAATCTTCAAACATATAAACATGATGTAAATGTAAAAAAAATGTCTAATAATGTGACATAAACAACTCTTTTGGAGTCTCAACGGAAAGGGTTAACAAATGAACCTTAACCCTTTTCGTCTAGATTAGCAAGAGAGCCATTTGTGCAACATTTTAAAGGAAATGTAATCGACCCTCTAGATTCTTAGTTATAAAGACCTTCAAGTTTTGTCAATGAATCAATGTGGGATAAAAGAAACCTACTTTTCTTTTGTTAAGTTTCATATCCGAACACCTTGTTTGTATACATGAACTATTCATATTTTCACTTCTTTAAAACTAAGGACAAAATACTTTATGTCTTGTTAATGTAGGGAAACATGTACACTTGTATTCAAATAAAATCAGGAGTAAATTGCATTAATCGTCCTTAAAGTTTGGCCAAATTGCATGTTTCGTCCCAAACGTTACGAAATTGCAAGGATCGTCCCTGTGAGAAACCTTTGGTGCAAATATCGTCCCCGCAGGGACGATACTTGCATCAAATGTTTCCTCAAAGGTCTCCCCACAGGGACGATCCTTGCACCAAAGGTTTCCCACATGGATGATCCTTGCATTTTCGTAACATTTAGGACGAAACATGCAATTTGGCTAAACTTTAAGGACGATTTATACAATTTACATCAAATTTAAATTAATAAATAATTAACAAAAAATAAATAATAAAAAATAAAACATACAGAATGGGGTAGAAGCAGAAGACAGACACTATGAACGATAAATAAAGAAAGCAGTAAAAGGTCATGGAATGAGGCACGTGTTGGACACGCTTCCCTTAAAACATATTCACCGTCTGTTCCATGGTACAACGTTCAAAGCTGTTATACAGCCGGACCTGACAAGCTTGCCTGAAAAATCACGGAAGCACTTGTGCGTTTCTGATCGAGAAAACTGTTGGAACTCGGTAACAATGGAGCGGTATTTTTTTCCGTTTTCAAAACTTTTATCACCTGGAACAAGTAAAGAACTACATGGAGAATCAGATTGTTTGGGAGAGCAGAGAACAAAAGTTGATCCCTCAAGAACCTGAGAAAGAAGCACTAGTGTTCCTTAGCCCTCAAAGGAATCCAAATGAACCGCCAAGATTCTTATGGAACAAAGATTTGTTCTATCTGAAGAATGGAAAGACTGAGACTAAAAAGTATGTTCTTTCACCGCATAAGATACATGGAACTCTTTTCCTAGAAGTTGATCTTAAAGAACTTCTAACAAGATAGGTAGGTAAAGTGTTTAAAAGTTTAGTCTAGAAGCATGTTTATCCATTCAGCATTGGAAGCACACATGTCCAAGTTAGCTTATAAGAAGATGCACATAAAAACAAGATCAGACTCAGTAGAAGTCTACTCTAATTAAAAGATTGTTGAAATAATTAGAGTTATAAATGAGATGGATATGGGCATGAACTTATGTATGAGATTATTGTGAAAAGAGCTGATGGTAGAGTTTATATCTTCTCAGAGTCAGATTATTAGTACCTGAACAAGAACGATATAGAAGACATGTACTACATCTGCTTGAGAAAAGAGACAAACTATTAGCAAACTGAGTTATTAAAGTCCTTAATTTTGTTCATAAGAAGTTGTGTTATATGGGAAAAAGGTTTATGATTATCAACTAGGGATTGAAAGCTATCAGATCAAGATCAACCTCACTGCTCCAACTTTTTTCATTCCAGGTATTGAAGCGATTGAACATGATACTATCATTACTGGTCCTTTCATTGGCATTGTGTACGAAAACAGCAAGAAAGAAAGGAGAGTAATGAACATACATGAGCTGCAAAAGTTTTGTGATGCAACGCTAAACAGAATTCTGAAAAGGATAGAGAAAGTTCTTCTTGCTGCAATTGCAAATCATGGTTTTTAAGAACCTCCTCTATCTGAAGACTATAAAGAAGTGATGGAAATATTTGAAGGAAAGATCAAAGAACGCCTTAAGTTCAGAAGGCAGATGAGAAGATGGGAGAGTTACGTCAATAGAAGACCACTTCTTAGGAATAAAGATCGTCATGAATAATCAACCCTTATGGGGGATTGTTAGGAATAAAGAAGTGTTAATTATTCACAGAATAACTGTCTTAGTTTTATTATATAGTTTTTAGTGATTATATGATGTAGTAAGCCTAATTGGGTTCAATTAAGAAAAAGACCCCAATTGAACATAGGATTAGTTGTTAAGTAGAAAAACTAAAAAGACTATAAATACTCCCTAATAGAGACTTCTTGTAACAACCCCAAAATCAGGTAGCAGCGGAATAGTAACATTGGGGTGCTACTTCAAGTACAACAAACAAGATATAGGAAATGACCAAAAATGGACATTTTAAGATAATATTTCATTTATAGCAAAATATCAGAGTTAATACATTAGGTCCCATAAGTTTTTGATGTCATAAACATCCAACATACATTTAAACAAAATCTCAAAAGATGACTTAAGTTTTATGAAATACAAAAGTTGCATATAATTTAGATAAAACACAGAATCCATCTTCATTGATATCCGCCACGGCTCCCCTTCAGTCTTCATACCCTAGGACCTGAAATTTACATGCTAAAAGTCAACACAAAGGTTGAGTGAAATCATAGGTTTGTTGGTAAATTGGTGGACCACAAGATCGATGTAATAATGGACTCTAAAACACATTTAGTAGTCCAAAACGTTTATTATTGCACTAAGCTCATGAACCCGAAGCCTTAACTAGTTTGTGCCCCAATTGTATAGGATGCTTGCCAACAACCTAAAAGTATTCTCAATGTTAAATGCACCATGGTCAACTTGTGACCAGAAATTCCAGGTGGGGATTGTCAGTCCCGATAGATCTATCCACAACACTCGCGCTCACTACAATAGCAATTGACGGTTCATGATATA
Organism: Tanacetum coccineum; assembly: GCA_026074375.1. Taxonomy (NCBI): domain Eukaryota; kingdom Viridiplantae; phylum Streptophyta; class Magnoliopsida; order Asterales; family Asteraceae; genus Tanacetum; species Tanacetum coccineum. The sequence goes on from BQNB010096392.1 coordinate 19,672, forward strand.
GTGGGGACTTAATTGGCAATAGTGGTAACTTAGGCAATAATATTCAGGCAGTAATCTGGATAGCATACAGTTTAAAACACTTTGAAAACACTTAGAAAAACACTTGTGTCCAATAGTAAAAATAAGCAATGTAATTCACCCCGTAGAGTTTGTAAAACAATTAAGTAGTAAAAAGGGGGCTATGAACTCACCTTGAGTACTGATAGTCCAATAATCACAGATAAAAATGTCACGCAAAACGTTTGATGCAACCTATTTAAATTAAGGTCGTATAAGTACCGAGTACTTCAATTTATAACATTCAATATAATATTATAGTAGTTACGTTGTGCTATCGTTCGGGCTATCATAATTAAAGAGGTCATGACATGACGTTCGAGGAGTTAGGATACTTTAAATCGTAAATCCAACAACATCGTCGATACGCCATCCGAAGAGGCCTCATTATGAAACTCCCTAGTAATATAGCACTTTGATAACCACTCAATATTCTATATAGCATAATCACCGACTAATCGTTTTAGTAAAATAATATTTATAAAGTGAAAACGTTTATAAATATACTTTTCGTAAAAATGACCTAATTTGGTCGTTTTAAGCCCGTTGCTCGCGTTTCTTACGTCCACGTCTTCGTAGTAAGACGAGCGATCAAAATATTACATTTTCAAGTTTTTAAGATTCTGTGATGAATAGTAAAATTACTGTTCACAACAGCTCGTTTGTCGTTTTAGGCTTTAATTGGCGTAAACTTGTAATCGTAATAACTTATTCGTTTTAATCCCGATTTTAGTGATTCCTTCGAGTACGTTTTTGTTATTAAAAGAGGTATTATATTTTATAAAGATAAATCCACTGATGAATAGTGCTTTTTACTGTTCATAGTTTATAAAATTACTTTTATAAACTTTAATTATCGTAAACGTCGTAGTTTATTCGTTATAGGTCCGTTTTTAGCGATTCTTTCGAGTACGATCTCGTAATTAAAAGTTATATCATATATTAGATGTTTTAAAAACATAAGTTTCTGTAATGAATAGTGATTTTTATAAAAATAGTTTTATAAAAGTATTTCTCGTCGTCGTAAACTCGTAACTACGTTCTTTTTCGTTATAAATGGTTTACGAGTTTTCTTATCTTGTTGGAATAGTCATGAGGCGTTTATTTTTTTTATGAGGTCATACCATCTGTATGAAATTCGATTTAAAACAGCCCTTTAATTATCTAAATGTTTTCCATTCCTCAAAAGTTATAAAAAAGCTTGTTTTATTAATTATAAACCTAAATTTATACTTAAAACATGTTTAATACTGTTAAACATTTGTTAAATACTTTTACATTCATTTTTCCATGATATATATAACCATATGACATAAGAATAAGTGCATAAATTCATAAACATAAGTGAAAACTCATTTTACATATTAAAAAGTCCTTAGTGGTGATTTATACCATAAATAACATATTACACTAATATAATGATAAAAAAAGGATAAAGGAATTGGAAGACCTATAGGGATGATGTATGTTTGAGAAATGAATGCTTAACCCGTGTTTAGAATCATAAAACACAAAGCTTACAAGCTTATAAACCTAGGATTAGGTTGAAAACTAAATCTTCCATTTTCTTCTTAAATCCTTGCTAAATGAGAACCAATGCTTTGTAAACACCTTAGTGTCCTTAGGATTGGTGTGTATAGGCTTGTCATGGATTGTAAAATTTTTTTGTATGATTTGTTTATTGAGGGCTTAAATGAGCCGTGGTTTTGAGCTTAAAAGGAGAATAACGTATAATAATTTTGATAAGTATATGAGGTGGATGTAAAAACTTCACATATGCATGTGTATGTATTTATAGGAAGGGAATGAGTGCTAGGAGCTTAGTTTGCCATGATTCAAGGGGGGGGGTGTGTTGCCGGTTTTAGGGTCAAGGGGACCAAGGGGGAGGGAATCAAGGGCTTAAATGCCTTGGTCCCTTGGTTCCTTATAATGGGAATCATCCCATTAAACTAAGGATGATGTTCCTAGCTTATTTTTCTTTTCCTTTATATGTTTACTTGTGTTTTTATAAAGAAAAGTGTAAGTAAAAGTTTTATATAAATAAGTTAAAGGGGTAGTTTTTATATAAAAGTTATTTGTAAAGTCTGGTGTTTTGTAAGTATTTGTTATATTGTTTATACTTATGAGATCGTGTATTATATATACATGTTGCATAACGTTTTTATAACTTCGACCATTGTATATAAACGTAGGTATTTGTTGAAGCGTACGTTAATTTTAGGGTTTCTCGGAATACCTAATGGTCATTTATCGCGAAACTTAAACACTTTCAAGTATCCGATAAAAGTAACTTGTGTATGTTAATTTATCCTCAAAATATTACTTAAACCTTGTTGACGTAAACAATATTTTTGCTTGTATGCCCGTTTTAAGTTATCTGATTATTTCTTGCTTACGCGATTTAACTTAACGATTTCCATTAAAAACAAACACGTACAATACAAAAAAATAAATAGCGACTTATTCAACGTCGTATATTTGTCTAAAATACGGGGTGTTTATTACTGTCCTTCTTTCTGTTGTCCCTTTTTTTAGTTATATAACAGTTTGGAATGCAAGTTTGGTCACTGGAGTTTATTAAAAGAGATTGGCATAGTAATTGGGCTTCATGAATGGGCTTTTGGCCAATGGATCCGGGTTAGTGTATTTTTGGGATTTGTCTTTTATTGGTTGCACTTTTTGTTGACCAATGTTTGGACCATTTGATGGATTTGATGAGCTTGACATTTCTGGCTTCGGCTTTGAATCTTTGGCTTCTTTTTGTACTCTTTTGATTCTCTTGTCCGTGCTTGCCCGTTTTTTTTGACTGTTTTCTTGTGATTTTTGATATATCCGTACCTGCACACACAGAACTCAAATACAAGCATATTTTTGCCATTTTTGGTTTGTTTTGGGTTATTTTAGGTACAAATGGATATGTGTATTTTACACTTATCAAAATTCCCCAAACTAAACGATTGTGTGTCCTCACGCAATATCACATGCCTTATAACCAAATACCTCGAAACTTCCCCAAACTAAACCTTTGAAAAGTAGCAAAGATTTTTGTTGAGAGAGTTAAGAGATCACAAGTTATAAAACACCCGATTTCCCATTTTCAAAGATTTTTCTCTTTTTATGATTTTTCTTGATAATTAACTTCCTAACTACAACTTATTTGTGTTGACATAATGTATTGTTTTCATTACCTCATTGGTAACTTTAAGGATCATAGAATAAAAAGCACAATTAAGTGTCTAAAAGATAACTTCATCATCCCCGATTTTTCACTTTTCCCATGCTAAGCTTAAAAACAAGATCATTGTTAATTACAAGTCATGACACTAACACTACTCATAAATACTAATTGTGTACTTACTTTTCCTCCCGCAAATCCTACTTTTGTATCTCAAGATTTTACTTAAGTCATATACCGTAAAGTTTTTAGTCTTTTGTTTCGATACTTATTATTCCAAAAATAAAGGTAACGGTTAAGACTTAATAATAATCTATAGCCCTTTTCAAATGTCCAATTGTCATCAAGATTAAAGTCCCCTATCGAGGAAACCAAATTTGGATTTTATTAGGCTACTTAAGCAAGGCACCATTCTTGTCATATACCCTAAGGCTCTTTAAGTCAATGATTGGTCCATTCTTATTTGCACATATACACTTGGGGCTCTTTAAGGAACAAAATAATTAGACAAAAATTTAGCAACATTATTAAACCTCTGTCCTTTAGATGGCTACAACTTCGGCCACGCCTCCGACAGATGTAGCAAACATATTTTCGGACCTCGGTAACTTACCGACTTTAGATGGCTAGTAAACATCGGTTGTGAGCCGGCAAGATACAGCAAATTTTATCAGTTCAGATTATTATGAATTCTACTTTATCCCAGTATACCTAAGGCTCTTAAGGCATAAGCACAAATTTTTCTTTATATGATACATTTAGTATTCCAAAATTATGTTTGATGTGTACTCATCCTAATCACAAGGAACTAAAGAAAACTTCTATTAGCTAATTATTAACCAAAAAAACCGCATAACTCTATTTATTAAACATTCATATAAAGGTGAAACAAGCTAATGGGAGAAAAAGCCACAATTAACACTTATGAGCTTGAAAGAAAACCAACTATTCTACGTTTAATGTCATGACTTATAAATAATAATTAATCATTTTAAGAACTCCGGGGAAGAAAAACCACAAGTTATTCTTATAAGCCTTTAAGTTTTCCAAATAAACTTTGTTTAGCATCCTAATTCGTAAACAACACTATCATTTCTTATTCTTTGCAAAAGAAATTCGCAAATACTTAGCCTATATAAAATCCAACTCGGCATATTTAAAATCTACTTGAGATTAGCACAAGTCTTCATTTACTAACGATTTCAAGTCTAGCATGTTTAAAGTCTACATGAGACTAGCACAAACTATCATCATTAATTGTTAAGGGAGAAAGCTAGAACTCTACACGTACGATCGGGTCAAAAATTACTTCTTATTCTTACCAACGGAAAACCTACATTCGTGTCTTAACACATTTTTTTTAAATCAACTACTAATATTTTTTTTATATTTCCTAAAAATAAGAACTTAAAAATTTAAAATTTTTGTGGGAAAACGGGTACGTGAGAACAAAACAATAAGCAAGCAACATCAAATCGATAGATTCCCTTCCCCAAACTAAAATGAAACATTGTCCTCAATGTTTAAAGTCGGGTCTCTACGTAAATCTAAGCCGTTTATGAAGTATGCAAAGATAAACGTTAATCGATAATGATGAAAGGATATCGGATCTCCCCAAACTAATTTCACACAAAGGATGAGAAGCTCGAGTAGAACGGGATAATTCAACCGGACACGAGAGTCTTTAGAAATTGTTGGGTGAATCCTGCATAAATCACAACAAACAACGAACAACAAGAAACGAGAAATCGAAAGAGAATAGCCACAACACATCACAACACATTAGATAGAAAATAGAAAGAAAATAGAAAGGATAAGCATGGGGTGAACTCCCACGAAGCGGCTTGTTTTTGGTCACCGAGTCGCAAGCTCGACTCGATCCCTGAATTTAGTTGTCCTTAGGGAAAGTCTGGAGGTCCGGGATAACCAATGGTGGTGTATCCCCTCCATAGTAGTGCTTTAAACGGTGGCAGTTGACTTTGAAATTAGAACCATCGGCATGAGACAACTTGGCAGTGCCATAAGGATAAACTTCGGTAATTATGAAAGGTCCGGACCATCGGGATTTGAGCTTTCCGGAGAAAATCTTTAATCGGGAGTTGAAAAGCAAGACTTGATCACCAACATTGAAGATTCGGTTCTTTATCTTGGAATCGTGTAGCTTCTTTGTCTTCTCCTTGTAGATTAGCGAATTCTCATAAGCTTGATCATGAAGCTCGCTAAGTTCATTGAGTTGAAGCTTTCATTGATCGCCCGCGGTCTTGAGATCGAAGTTGGCATGCTTAAGAGCCCAATATGCTTTGTGTTCTAGTTCGACGGGTAAGTGACACGCTTTACCATAAACTAACTTGTACGGAGTGCATCCAATTGGAGTCTTGTAAGCGGTTCGGAATGCCCATAATGCATCATCTAGTTTGTCGGACCATGAGGCACGGTTTTCTTTGACCGTTCTCTCCAAAATTCTTTTGAGACCTCGATTCGTGACTTCAACTTGACCACTCGTTTGAGGGTGGTAAGGAGTCGAAAGACGATGGGTGACACCATATTTTGACATGACTTTAGCAAACTTATCGTTACAAAAATGGGTCCCTCGATCGCTTATGATTGCTCTAGGAGTACCGAATCAGGAGAAAAGGGATTTTAAGAACATAACAACTACTCTAGCATCGTTAGTGGGGAGCGCCTTAGCTTCAACCCATTTGGAAAGATAATCGACGGCTACCAGAATATATTT
>BQNB010096393.1:3512-25637 GCA_026074375.1 Tanacetum coccineum
ATGCTTAGAGAAGTACTACCAAATACAAAAAGGTGACTACGAACATAAAGAGCATTATAACACTGCCCAACATTGTTAAATGGTAACTACCAACATGAAAACTTATTCATCTTGTGCTTTCCTGATAGCACTAGCAACGTTATATGCCTCAAGTCAGGTGTTGACCTGTTACCCAACCCAAGTGACTAATGTTTTGTCACCTCTATTAAAACTACATATATGATGTTTACTGGTCTATTGGTAAGAGATACATACCTTTCTTAGCTTCTTGGTCTTCTTGGGGCTGTTCACTCGTAACTTTCATCTTCTACCGTTCTGTTGAGACCTTAACTCCTATAGCATGTGTGTCTAATCTCGGTTAATTGCACACATGTAGCTACACGTCTTGTTGAATCACACAACTGCATAGAAAAAAAAAGTATTAACAACCATGGCACCACAACGTTGAACATAGCTTAGTGTATTTTAGTAATTTGTAGCTGAAACCATAACAATCTGTTGAGAAAATGTAAACAAACCAAGCACAAAAGATCATGCCATAACCATAACACACCTTACTTGAGACTTATTCTTTGATGAAACACAGTTACTTACTAAAAGAAACACCAACGCTCTATAGAACTTATAAAAACACTTTCTATCACGATGGATGGGTTAGGAAATCTAAGAATAGCAATCCATGAATATGGACCCAATCTGACCCGTTACCCAAATTAAAACCTACCTATATGTTTTATGACATTACGCGACCCGTACATATGATAAGTCTAGATGAATAGCATTAACTTATTAAACTAGCCAAATTTATGCAAAGAAATGTCTCGTACCTCATGTCATGATTGGAAAGAAATGGCCAATAATCTGAAGCATGAATAAGTTCAGTAGACCACTAAATGCTTATAGAATGGTTAGAACGTAAGTAATAGCGTATTACCGTATACAAGAATCTGATAGCATATGATTGCACCATAAAAAGCATTATTACCCCAAAACAAAATCAATTCAGATAGATAGTGTAGACGATCAACCTAACACGCATAAAGAAATTACATATTACGACCCACTAGGCGAATACCCGTGCACGCACGATAAATCTCTAGGGACCGAATATTTCACACTTCACTCTATCAATGTCCCGGTCATTTTTGTGTCGCTTAAGTTATCACAATATTAACATTGGCGTGGAACTAATAACCAAATTGTAGCCAACTCTAGTGTCTAAATTATAGACACTTTTATAATTAATGATATGCAATGTTGTGGTAAGTTTTTCGTGTAACGTTCAAAACAGAATTGTTTGGTTCAAAATAAAAAACGATATGCAATATTGTGATAATTAACAATATGCAATAGCGGCTTAACAGAGTTATGGTTTGAGTTAAAATCAAAAAGTCCAAACATAATATTAGTAAGTCGATTCACGTTATTATTTCTATTTGTGCGTCTTGTATAAGAATTATTTGAAACTCTTGTATCCTTAACCAAACATAAAAATGGCTATGTTTATTAGTGTTTCTCATATTAAAATATAATGGCTTTCTTACAAAGGAAAAACTTATGGCAACCTAATAATTATATGGTAACTTGTTTTTACACGCGCGCTTCGCGGCGGGGAGTGTTTTTTTCACCGGAGTATTAAACGTGTTTAAAATTTTTGTGTTGATTTTCTTGAAAAAAAAAGGTTCTTTAAAATTTTTTGTTTCATTTGGGTCTTAAGGTAGAACTAAACACATGTACACAGTAAAAATACAAAGCAAAGCAGGAGAGGAATAAAGAAAGACTTGGCCACACTTTAGTGATATTATTACATTACTCTGAGTCATAGTAGGGGTCGGGAGGAAAGAGGAAGGACTCATGAGATAGCCTAGGATATGTTTTTCTTGGATTACTCTTCAAATAGCTCAAAACACATAAAAGTGTTTCCCATTGTTAATTAGTTAGACTGCATCAGTTATACACTTTCTCATCAAGATTGGGATGTACAAATTGTGTAAAAAAATTGTCGTTTTCTCCGCACTTACAAATTTGCAATAAAGATATGCATAGTTTTAGTAACGACCTTCCTCGAATTTAGTTGTGCTTTCCCAAGCATCACGGTTCACATTGAACGATCACCAATCTTAGTTTGCTTATAGAATAGGTACTTGCAACCAATCTTGAGTGTGGTCGCCTGCTCATGTCTTCTACCCAATCGTTAATCAGGTCAAGTGCAAGTTGATCAAATACACTCGGCTTATACATTCGGCCCATCTGCAAAGCATTTTAATTGTAATTGGTCACATACAAATTATGTTATATATAAGTTTTTAAAACTCTTATGTCAAGCTCGCAAACATTTAATGAAAGTGCTTTACTAATCCACTTTGATACAATTTCAGCTGGAACATGGAAAACAACCTGCTGCATTTTATTGAGACGAACTTGAACGACTGCCCTGCACATATTTATAATTTGGTGAAGTATAAACTTATAATCTATCAACATCAGCATGAATTTCGCGTTCTATGTCTGATTTGTTGTGTGCAAGACTTAACAACTCGAATAAATACGTTCCAAATACCACTAAAACGACCCGTTATTCAGGCAGCCAATATAACACATTTGGGCAGGGTGCAGCTGAGATACACTAAACCTAGGAAACATACAAAATAATCACGATACTCACTATGGCTAAAAGATACAGAATGAGATAAATCTGCACTTGCTTATCATCATACATATTAACACACAGGTAACCAAAATACTCTTATATATTCACACATTGACCCAAACTTTTTTTGTGTTGCATACGCTTAGGAGTGTTTGGCATTCATTATAAGTGCGGTTCATAGAATAAACGCTGTAACAAAACAGATTGCTGGGATAGTGTATGAATGTGCAACATGTGCTTTATTGCTTGAACTTGTGCTAATATGATAATCACTTTTTTTAGTGTTTGACAAATTTCTAAGTATTCTGGTGCTCATATTAGGCCTACCTATGCCACTAAATGATAACTCAAGTTTGTCACATTTTCAAATGACCTAATCAAAGTAAACAGAAACATAATAATAGTGAATTAATGTCATCCCTGTGCACAGTGAGCAAATATACATCAACTACTAAAAACCAAATTCTAATTCAGTCCTTAGTGCGTATCTCCAACTTTAGCCCATACGGGTCAGGTAGGAAACATTATCCAAATTGACACATTTATAACTAATGGGTCAAAATTGGCAACATATATATGTATGTAAAAGCGAGTGGACTAAAATGTGGTTACCTGTAACACAGATTGGTCATCGACGATCTTAGCTAGGAGGGCACCAACAAAAGAATCACCCGCACCTGTTGTGTCCACTTCTTTCACTGGGAATACACCTACCGTTCCATGAAAATCCTGCAATAATAGGGATTGCAATATAAATAATGGGAATACACTTAAACATCTCGACTCGTTATCCCGCTATATCATCAATTTGACAACAGAAGAAGATCTTAGGAAGTTTAGTGATATAGGAGGATGGTATGCCATAGAGGATTGTGCCCAATGTGATAAAAAAATGTAGCAACCCAACAAGCGCTATTTCTGATGAAACAATAGCAAATCCAAATGCTCAAATAGTTGGATATGATATGGTTAGAGTACAGGTACCTAGGTGCATGGCATGGTTAGATTATGATGAGCATGTAGATAGCCTAAGTACGATGGGTAATAAGGTAGGAGTTACAAGCCTTAAGAGTACCACACAAACTCTACCGTTATTTGAGGAATACACACCGCCCGTGACTTACCCGGAAGAAGTAGAAAAGACTTTAGGAACCCCGATAGAGGTAGAACCTTTAAACGAAACAAAACTAGAGAAAGTAGGCTTGAATTGTAATCATAACACTCCTCTTAGTTCTAGGGAAGTTCATAGTTTTGATAAACTAGAGCCTCAACCACAACCCTTACCTAATTGTCCACCCTTAGATGCAAGTCTAGGAACCAAAAGAGGCCTCAAACCACCCATCAAACAACAAAGTCCTAATAGTTTTAGGATGAAGGTATTAGATAATTTGACCATTCATACACCACCTTCATCTCTAGTGGCGTCTTTCCACCTTATGGATTTGTATTGCTATTATCGCCCATGCATCGATGATCCTAAGAAACATTATGGATTTAAACCAGGTTTATTAGGACATAGTGAATCCCTTGGTGTTGATTCTTTAAAATTAAAGATGATAGATGATGATTGGGGATTAGAATCTAAGAAAGTTTATTTTCTAGGAAGATGACTTAATTCACCCATTTGGCCAAAAGAAGTAGAGAAGGCTCTGACTAAAGAAACACACCATTTGGAGCATATCATTCAACAACCAATTTTTCAGCATGAGACCCTTTTTCACAACAATGGTGTGTATCGCTACTATCACCCGCACTTGACCTTAAGTGTAGAGGAGACCCACCTTTTGCGCGTCAAATAAGCGTAGAGTCAGGCTCGTGACTCGAACAAAAACAAGAAAGACAAGCGCTTGTTGGGAGGCAACCCAATCAATATTTATCTTTCCCACATATTAGGAGTGTCTTGTGTTTTAACTCTTTATCGTTTGTTTATTATGTTTGAGTTAGTTTGTAATCATGCTTTGTTTTGTTTGTAACTTCGTCTTATTTGCAATCAAAGGTATTTTGCAACAAAATAAGTGTAGGGGAATTATCCGATTTTTAGAACCAAATTCAAACATTTAAAATAAATTGTTTAATATAAGGTTGCGTCATTTCGATCATATATTGAATTTGGTTTAATATCTCAGGTTTTTATGCATCATTTTGTACAGGAAAATAACATATAAGTATAAGTGCATGAAATTTTTCATCAAAAAACGAAAAAAAGTTTCACAGAGTGTGGAGACGGCGTCACGTTTTACACGCGAACTCCATCACCCGACACTTGTGACGGGTCCAGGATATTCCAGACGGCGTCCAAACGTCCAGTAATAGAAATCTTCAAAAAAATTTTTTTTTAAGTATTTTTGAAAATAAAACTTGTACAACACTTAAGAAAGTTGTAATTCTTTTATAAACCTGCAAAATACCTGAGTTTAACAATTCTCTCATCCCTATCTTTACTACTTTATAGAGTCAACCCTAATTTCACACTGTATATTATTATATCGCACATTTTATGCTGGAGAGTTGTCTTTGTCTTTGATTACAAGTTATATTTGATGAGAAGAAGCTTGGAAGTTCTTAGGAAGTTTCATTGGATGATTTTTGGAGGACGATTTAACCAGTTATCGCATGTTTCTTCTCCATTATTGAGCAAACCAGGGGAGTACTAGTTTCTTTCACTTGTTTTCTTTTTCCTTTATTCATTTACGGGTACTTCTAAAGAACATTGAGGACAATGTTCAACTTAAGTGTAGGGGAAATAAGCCTTAGAAACTATTTCTTTATTTGCCATTTGCTTGTTCCTTAAAATGATAGGTAATATATCAAAACATAGCGTAAAAGGTAATTTTGACCCAAATTTAAAAAAAAATTATGACACATACCGACGAAAACCAAGTATTAATAGCGTCTCATGGATAGGAATGTATATGAATAGCATAAAAACCCTCAAAATTCCACCCTAAAAATGTGAGGTTCACCTTTAGATCTTTAGGAATTCGGGTACCCATTTTTGATACCCAAGATAGTTTATACGTTTAGCTTTCTCGAGTTAAGGTTCGAATACAGTCATATGTGTCTATTCCATTGCTACGGATGTGTACGTATGGTCTTTGTCGCCTTTTCTGGAGCATTGGTATCGGTATTAAATTGTATGAGTGTACCGGTAGTATATTAAATTCTAGAACTTGTTTTTGTGATGCATCTCGAGACCGCATAGTGAGTATTATGATTTTCTAGAAAAGAGGCACTAGGATTAACCCATGTTTTAAACCTGTAACTGTTAGTATGGTCACATCGACTATATAACTATCTCACACCATTGCCATGCACTCATTTTTAGTGCAGGATACCCCTAGTACAACCCTCCGAGCCTATCCTTTTCACAGTTCTTGTAATTTTCTGGTTAAGCCGGACTATTAATGAAGAGCATTGTCACCCTTGAACCAATCGTTACACCCAAATCACCTTAGCCTACCTTGTATGTACTCACCTTTAGTACATTATTGTTTTAACCCAAGTTAATTATTGAGTACACGGTTGCTAAGTCCTTATCCTTGTAAATACTGTTTTGGGACGATTGGGATTCATGGTAGTATTCATCTTATGAAGAATTAGGGAAGAAGTAATTTATTACCCCCAATAGAGCTCAATAAGCTCCATGTTATTTTGATCTACCTCAAATCGGGTCATTAGTTAGATTGTAAATAATCGAGTATGTAAAAGTTCAAGTGTAGGGGTGTATCTATAAACCCCCATGATGTATTATATGTTTAAGCAATGGCAGGGCAAAAGTGTACAAAAAAATTTATATTAAAAAAAGTAAAAATAAATAATGTACGAACTGCCATTTGCTTATGTCTATGTTTATATTAGAGTCAAGAAAAGAAAAAGAAAGAGATTGGTGTAGAATTTTGTAGAGTTTGTATATTTTGTCCGAGTCTTTGGCTTAGCAACCAACCCAACGTGTATTCTTATAAATAATTAGCTAACCCTTCCACTTTAAATTCACCCAAAGTCACTCCCCAAATGTATCCCATCCGTTTCCACAACCCTTTAAAAGACCTCTTAGATAATAATGAATAATGCTTGTGCCTAGCGGTAGAGGTTTGATCCTTTACCAAGCCTATGGTAATTTATATGCTATGATAGGTAATGAGTGTTGATTTTCCGTTTCCCCATTATGTTATAATTTATTATATACCCGAGTGAAAAAGAGAATCTCAAACACTTATGTGAGGTGCTAATATATACTTTCCGTGCTTTTAATTATGAGGTCTAGAAGGTTGTGTTGTAAAATACTTTTAAAGAGTAGGTTAAATGACCCTCATATTGTTATTGTCTAGGTAGAAAAGCCCATTTGCTTGAGGACAAGCAAATCCCAAGTGTAGGGGTATTTGATGAGTTGTCATTTTATACACTATTTCGGGGTCATTTAACCTCTAAAATCATGCAAATATGTCCAGATTATGTGCTTAATCATTTGTTTTCAGGTTTTTAGCACTTGGATGGCATTTGGAGGAAATACACGTGACTTGGGCTCATTTGGAGAAGAAACTGACAAGATTACGGACCTACATCAAATCCATGAAGAAGTATTATTTATAGAGCGTGGAAACGGCGTCGCAGGCATAAAGCGACGCCGTCATGATCTATCCAGTGTCGGTGTCAGAGATCTAGCTACAACGTCAGGACGTGGCCGAATTAAAGAGGATCTAGAATCATCCACGTAACAACGGCATCAGGACTACAACACGACACCGTCGCAACGATATCTCTATATATACAAAACCGATTTTAGGGTTTTAAGTGTGTAACTTTGTATAACTTAGGGAGACGAACCCTAGTCTTTGTAGCAGCTTTAAAAGTCATTTTTAGGGCCTCAAAACCCTATTGTAACTACCTTCTACCCATTTTTAATCAAGTAAGAGTGTTATTCATTAATCATTCAATATGTCTATGTGTTGTGTGATTAATCTATGTTCTTGCTTTATCCATAACATGCTAGGCTAAACCCTCCTTTGCATTTACTTATGATTGCATGAAAGTCGGATTGTAGATCCTATTATTGTTGCTTCTTGTTGATGAGTGTGCGCGTTAGGCTTTAGAAAGCCAACTTTTGTCTGTATCGCTGTAGACATGTCTAGGGAAACGTGAGTGCATAGAAAGGATACCACTGGGTAACAGTCTTCATACTGCCTTACCCCCTTATATGGTTGATCCCTCTTAAGTTATTTCACACGGATTTAACTATACTCTTAGGGGCCTTGTAATAGTCTTCATACTACCTTACTTGTGTGTTGCTTAATGGAATATTAAATAGACGGCGGGTTCGTGTAATCCGTTCATGACCTAGGAAATACTTACACAGATCATCACAAGTGTGACAAGGCAACAAGATTAGGAGAAGCAGTCTGATAACTAATGTACGATTAAGTAAATGCATTTAATTATCATAAAGTTATCACCAGTAGATTAGATATTAATTAGTTTAGTTATTAGTTAAATAAACCAGCCTCTCAAACCATAGATTTACCTGCTTTCTATAAAATATAAAAACATATAAATAATCTTCTCTCAACCCCTAGAATTCTATTAGACTGTGATCAAGCCTTCCCAACCTATTCCTCTAGAGAACGATAACAACCCCCGAGTCTTTCCTATACTACTACTACAACGGTTAGGTACTCTGCCTAGGGAGTTGTAAAACATCGTGTAGAAGTCCTACGACGACCGCATCATTGAAGATGAAGTAGACTCTCTTAAATCTCAACTGGAAACTCAAAAACCATAATTTTTGAATGAAATCGACTGACTTTCCAGGCAATATTATTAGTGTGTATACAACGTCAAAGAGTTTTGAAGCACTTCAACAACATGCTATCAATCTTGAACTCGCTTTACAATAAAGTCAGGAAAATCTTAATAATAACAAAGTTTGGAAACAAAAAGAATCAAATTCATTTCGAGAATTAAATGTCAAATATTTTGAAATTCAAGATCTGAAAGCTCAATTACAAGACAAAGGCATTTAAATAAGTGAGTTAAAGAAACTCATTGAAAAGATGAAATGAAAATTTGTGGAAACTAAGTTTGAAAAACCATCGGTTATTCGACAATCGAATGCTTTGAAAAGTCAAAGACAATCTGTTTTAGGTAAACCGACAACTTTTTCATATTCTCTTGCAAAGACAGATTTTTCAAAGTCAAAGTCAGTTACCACTGATTCGCAAGTTCTACACACGAAAAATATATATATAATATAATACTTTTAAAAGAGAAATTAAGAAGATTACCAAGTTACCCTTGATAAAATTCACTCTCAAAAATATATATAATATAATATATAATACGTATGTTTAACCGGGTAAGTATGATCACCCGGGTCGTTTCCCCAATGACTAGTGAAATTGAAACCACGTTTAGGTTCGGATCCTGATTTGAATGAAGCAAATATATTTTGGATAAGCTATTACTACGAAATTAAGAAGCAACAAGTAATGACAATTAAGCAAGTAGACAAATTTTAAATCCCTAAAAATGTAAACTAAAATTTCACTAAATAAAGAAAATTTGCCAAAAATTATTGAAAATAAAAGCCCTAAATTTTATTTTTTTATAAAAGTTTAATTGAACTAATTAAAACTTAACCCTAATTATTAATTAAAACTTAATAAACTAATTAAAAACTTAACTAAGCTTAATTAACGACTTAACTAATGGACTAATGGTGCAAAAATCTAAGGGATAAACGGGGAAACTAACAGACTAATGGAGGGTTAACTTAGTAAACTACTAAATTCGAAAGTTACACTATCTACCCTGAGAATCTACCCCGATCACAAACTAAGGTCCAAATAAGCATTCGAAATTTTAAAGAGCTTAAAATGAAAAACTCAAAGAAGCAAAGTTGTAAAGGAAGCTAGGGAGAACAACTTTAACAAAAGCACTAATATATGTTTGTTTTGAATTATATTGTGCAGGGAAACGAATATTCACAAAGGACGAAAGGACAAAGGCCAAATCGAAGCAAAAGTCAATCATGTCAAACAGTTCATCAGTATAGAAGTAACCCCGACAAAGTCAAAGACAAAGTCAAAGTCGACAGTCCAAAAGATAGTCCAAAGCAAAAGGGAAGAAAATATAACTTGAGGGACTGTAATTGCCAATCCCCAAAGTTATATTACAAAGGAAACAAAGACAAGGGCTGAATTTGCAATTTAGTTAAAATACAAGTAGAGGGGGCATTTCTGCCAACCCCTCCTCATACTTGTATTACAAAGGGACTGTTTTTGCAAATGGAGTTATAAGGTTGAGGGGGCATTTCTGCCAAACCCTCAACCTTGTATTACTACAAGGATGAAAATTGCAAACCACTTATAAACAATGAGGGACACTTTTTGCCATTAACCCAAACTCTCACCCTGTTATTCCCCAAACCAAATTTCCCGCCAAAAGCACCCTGACCACTCACGGGTCTTCTTCCCCACATTTAACCTGCAACTCCCATAATTACCCATTGGGTAAAAACTTCATCCCCTCCACACTAAAACCCCCCCATTATCCCATATCCACCTTTCCATGTTGTGCATCCCTCACTTTTCAAAGCAAATCTTACGATGGGTATTAATTCAAAGGAAAGCCAGGGCAAATTCAATGGGTAGATTAAGTTTGATTTCTCTCACACAAAAAAAAACTCCCTTGGCTTTTGTCTCTATAAAGAAACACAGGAAGAAGAAAAGAAGAGAAGACCCAAGACCTTACTTTTTAGTATAAATAGATGGCTCTTGTAAGCCATTAGAGCATCTTTTTCTTTTTAGCTTATTTTTCAGTAATTTTAGCTTAATGTCATTTTTATTCAAGCCTTGTAACATTTTAAGATTTAATGAAAATTTGAAGGATTTGAGTATTAAATTTTTTTTTTTATTTATAAGCCTTTATCTCAACTGGTTAACCATCTCATAAGTTCTTTTAAGCTTTTTTGAACTCTCCTTAAGCTGTTTGAACCTGGCTCTTAAAGATTTCAAAAAAATTAAAGGTTTAGGCCCATTTTCACTTAAAGCATTCCTGAGTGTGACCAAAGTTGGATGGAAAGGGGGAGCATGGTTAGATTGTAGATGACCATGGTTTTAGAGCCTCATGAGACGGCTTTTAGGATTGGTTAAACGCTGAATGAGTGTTTTTAACGTTGCTTCCAAAAGCTTAGGACCTTTGTTAAGTTTCCATTTTTTAATTTTATAGCATATTTTTCCCTGTAGCATAGCTTATTAGGGCTTAATATTGCTTAATTTTGCTTAATTATACCCATGTATGCTTATTATGCTAGCTTTGGTAATCTTAGAATGCTTATTTAAGTTTTAGAGTAAAATTGCAAAAATATAGCTTGGTATTGCTCATTTAGACTTAGCTTATTTAAAGTGCTTATTGGTTAATAAATTTCGTCTTAAGCTGCTTCAAATAGATTATTGGCCACTCTTTTCAAGTTTAGATGTTTAAAACCTCCTAAATCAGTTTTAAAAGGAAAAATGAATGCTTAAAGAGGTGTTTGGGTCAAAGGATTGAAACGGGGTCAAAATGGTTCCAATTATGGTCATGGTTGGTATCACTTTGCCAACTTTGGCTAGCATTATTAAGCTCTTGTGAGTCTGTTTTCCCAATTTTTCAAGTCTTAAAAGTATTTTTCAAGTTTTCTCATTGGTTCCTTAAATCTGTTGAATTTTAAAAAAGGTTTCATGAGCTTATTTGTTTAAGCCTTTGAAAACCTGAAGTAAGGTTTAGAATTATGTCATTTGTGTGTGTCAAAGATAGTTAGTTAGGTCCTTAGGTTTTACTTACATTTTATTCAATTCTGTCAACATAGTCTTTGTGATTTTAAAAGTCAAAATTTGCCCATTTTCATTCTCAAAAATTGGAGGTTAAATCAGTGTTTTAGGTTCTAGAATTTTGTGCACAAGTTCATTTCAAGGCACTTTTCATCTGTTTTAAGTTGATTTTTGGTTTTGAGCTTATTAGGGTGCTTATTTTTAAGCTCACTCTTTCACAAAATTTCTTTGAAAAAACTGCCCTGGTGCTAAGGGCTTGCCTTTAAGCCCACTTTTCTAGCTTATTAGTGAACCTTAGTTCAAGCTTTTGGCTTTACTAGAAAGCCAATAAGCCCTTCATGAGACCTCATAAAGCTCAAGCCTTAAATTCCCTATAGGTTGCTTATAATTAAAGCCAAAGTGGCTTGAGGCTGTTTGAAAAACAGCCTTAAGCTCACTAGGTCAATTAGCTTATTTGAGCTTGTGGCTTATTGTTTTTGCTTATTCCTTGTTGCTTTAGGTGAATTAAGTCAGTTTAAAATAGGCTTTTTAGATTCTGAAACTTATATTGAGCTTAGCCAGAATTAAGGTTTTTATAAACTATGCAGGACTTAACTTTAAAGTTAGAAATGCTAGGTAGTTCATAAGCTCATTTGTGATCATTTGAGGTGCTTATTGGTGTTTAAACACCAAAAATAAATGGGTTATTGAAGCTTATTGGCAAATCACCAAGGCTGTGGGCCCCACTTGGCCTCAAGAACAGCTTAAGGGGCTTAAAATTAAGCCCCAAAAGCTGTCCCAACTGTTTGCAAAACAGTTATAAGTCCTTTGGCTTATTCCAATTTTTTTTCCTTGCTTGATTTTGATTTTAAGCTGTTCATTAGTGCTTATTATGTTGACCTTAAGCAATTTTGGCCCCATTAGTATAGTTGTAGCTTATTTAAGCTTATTTAGTTTAAAAATTCTAAGTCTTAGTTGAAAAAAGTGTACACTTAGCTTAATAAGCCATTCTGTCACTTTTAAGCTCATTTTCCAGCTTATTTATAAGCCTTTGTAAAAAACTATGTGTTATAAAAATTGCTTATTTATAAGCCCTTTTTAAGTTTGTTAAAAAAGTTTTCAAAAAAAAGGGGAAAGTGGGAAGTCAGGGGTGAGCAAGACTCGAACCCCCGACCTCTACCACTCTCACCCTTTATAAACACAACACACACTACCGCTGCGCCCTTGGGTCTTTTTGTAGACCTTCCTTGGTCGACTTCGCTTTGGTATTTAAAGGGGTTTTGCCCCATTAAGCTTATAAGCTGTTTGGGCTTATTTGACAGCTTATTTGATAAGCTGTGCGACCTAGCTTATTTTTCCTAGGACCCTTGTCACCTTAACTATTTTGTATAATTTTTCCAGATTTTTTTATTAAGTTTTAGTATTTTTTATAATTTATTTTCTTTTTAAACTTTAAAAAATCATAAAAAATAAAATATTAATCAGAAAAATATAAACTTTTTTTTAAAAATTTTCTTTTTTCATATATTTTGTAGGAAAAATATAAAAGTTTCTGTAAGGTTAATTTTTCAAAAATTTTATTTTTAAAGAACGGGTTTTGACCCCGTTCTTGTCTTGACTCGTTTTTGGGTCAAACGACCTCCGTTTTTAGTCTAGTTTTTTTTAAACTTCGTTATTTGTCATTTAGAATCTATTTTAGCTTTTAAATTTGTTCTAGGGTTTAATTTGCAAAATTTAGGTTTTTAGCCCTCGTTTTTCGTGCCCGTTTTAGGTTTTAAGTTATATAGCTTTCGTTTTTAGGTTTTATTTAATCGTTTTTGTATATTTAATTGGTAGAAATAGAAAACCCATCATAACCTTGTCATATTCAAACATCAATCATCAATCCGTCATTCGATTTTCCATTCAAGCCTCGTTGGGACATAACGACCCGGGAATCATACTTCCGGCTACATATATATTTTATTTTGGTAAACTTTTGACCATTCCTTGTGTAAAGGTAATTGGTTGAGTGTTTGCTTATATATATATATATATATATATATATATATATTATTGACGAATCAATTTTTGGCGCCGTTGCCGGGGAGGCTGTAAAAACGATTATCGTTACGTTTGACAATTTGTGTTTGAATCTGTGAATATTTTCTTCTATAAAAATATAAAAAGTACAAAAATATTTTTCATTTTCTTTTATTAGTATAATTATCATATAAAAACAAAAAACAAAAAATAAAAAAATAAAATAAAATATATATAAAAACATTGTCTTAATCAAGAAATAAAATTTACAAATTGGTAAAAATACCAAAATATAATATTCTCAATTGAGGTATTATCATAATAACTTCCGATGAACTTGTTGGTTCCCAACTCGAACAAAAGATTTAACAAACTTGTTTCCCCCATGTTGTTTTTTTTTGGTAGTTTTTTTTTTTCTCCTTACGAGTAACGACTCACCTTGAAAGGTTAAGCAAACTAAAAGTGGGTATAGAGGGTTGTACGAGAACTACGGACCGAAAGGAAAAATAAGCTTCGCGCGCGTATATTCCCTACCTCCTCCGCTCACCGTACTGCGTTTATCTTTTTGAGAGCTACCGTGAAGTAAGTAGATTATTTGTTTTAAGTTGTCTTATCTCATTGTCCGTAAGAATCAATTGTGAATAAATCATTGAAAAACCAAAAAAAAAAAAATTAGTGTAAATTTTCTTTTTATATTTTGTGCATGCGCACTCGTTCTTAAGCCCGTAAACATCGACAACAACAAGTCCGACAAACTTCTGTTGAATCCACCAAATCTTGAGAAACTAAATAACAATCAAGAACTTTCAATCCTCCCATAGTTACGTGGTACGATAATGACTATGGTGCTATTAACTTCGTACTAGCAATCCACCGAGGGTTACCGAGGATGCGATCGTTGTTCCCGAAATTACGCGAATAACTTTGAGATCAAGCATGGGTCTACTTAATCTTGTTAAAATCAAGACAATTTTTTTAGGACCGATAAAGAAGACCCTCATTTGCTTCTACATCGATATTTCAACAAGATCACTTTACGATGAAAGTTCCCGAAGTTCCCGAGTACGTGTTTAAAGCTTTTGCTTTTCCCATTTTCCCTCGAGGGGAGTCCGCCCGAATTTGGTCATTGAATAAGACGCCCCTCGATCGATTCTTGCATGTGGATGATCTTGTTTTTGAATTTCATTAACAAATTGTTACCTCTCTCTAAAAACAACAAATCTTCGAAATGAAATCACGAGATTTTAAACATAAATTTGATGATGAAACGATTTACGAGGCTTGGAAACCGATTCATGATCTTCCTTAGGAGATGCCAGCATCATGGTTTTCAGAATTGCATTAACTCGATAAATTTTATATGCCACTAATTCAAATATTAAGATTCATTGAAACTCCGCTGCGGGGTGGTAACTTCTGTATTAAAATGCCTCGGATTGCCTAAAAATCATCAGAGAGCTAAGTCCAAGTTCGGTCAATCACGAAGCAAGGCAGTCGTTGCCAAAGTGAGTACGAGCTCTTCTACCCCAGCAGTTTCATCCGATGTTGCTGAGCTGAAAGATATGGTTAGAGCATTGATTCTCGATAAGAAAAACCAAACCCCAGCTCCCGTAAAAGCGGTTGAGCAAAGTTGTGTAACTTTTTAGGGGGAGTCATTCTACCAAAAAATTGTCCATACCACCGATGGACACATTTATCGTGACAATATCAAGAGTAATGTGTCACAAGCCGCTTGCGGTAAATTTATCCATGGATTTATACCGGTTACCGACCTCAAATGGTTGCAAATCAAATTCGACCTCCCGGTTTTCCTCCCATTCAAAGCCATCAAGGAAATAATCAAAACAATTTCAATTACAATCAAAACCGAGGGAACAATTTCAACCAAAAAGCCCAATTTACCGTCCCCAGGTTAATCAGAACTCACCAGCTTACCAAGCTCTGTCCTCGACACATGGTTGTGATCCAAAATCTGATTTTGACAAACAACGTCAAGGTATATGATGCAGTTATTGGAGGAACATGCAAAACAAGGCCAAACCTTGCAAAACCAAATGGCCAATTTAACAGACATGCTTTCCAAGTTTGTGACTTCTAATATCGCCTCTACTTCAGGATCGGGAACTCTCCCGGGTAACACCATTACCAACCCGAAGAAAGATTTGAAAGGTATCACACTCGAAGTGGTGTTTGCATAACAAGGACCCGCGATTCTTCTTACTTCATCTTCTCATCCGAAAGTGATGAATCGTTGATACCGAGGTTACAAAGACACAATGCTTCCTACTATAACGATAGGCACCGAAGCAGTCCAACCATCGGTTATTCTAGTCCAATTCAAAAATCCAATCTCTGAGCCGTTGTGGATCCCTTAGTTGCTCCGATGCCTAACCAACTGAACATCAACTCTCCATTTCCTTCAAGAAGAAATGATGAAGACTCCTGTTGAAAAAGCTAACGTTTAAAATTGAGAAATTTATACGAAAAATCTTTAGGGATTTGGTTTCGGAAATTAGCTTTACGGATGCCTTGACCCTTATGCCGAAATATTGCCTCGACTCTAAATCTTTAATCGAAAAATAAATAGAAAGTTGAGTGAATTATGGCTAGAACTTCATTTGAACGAGAATGCTCAGCAAGTCTTCCTAAACAAAGTTACCGAAAAAACAAAAAACTTGGAGACCCTGGCCCGATTTCTTATTCAATGTGAATTTTTGGGATTAATGCAGCAAGCCATGGACCGATCTCGGCGCAAGCATTAATCTTATGCCATATTCCGTCTGGAAAGATCTCTCTCTTCCCGAACTAACCCCGACTTGCATGACGCTAGAGCTAGCAGACCGTTCAATCACTGAACCAATCGGTATTGCTAAAGACGTCCGTTTAATGGTGGGAAAGTTCCTAGTTTCTAGACCAGATTTTGTAGGAGTCGTAGATGTTGCAGCCAGACACCGGAGTACCTTTAATTTCTCGTGAGAAGTTTTCTTAAAAGACCACCGTGCTGCATTAATAGATGTTTACGAAGGTGAAATAACCCTTCGTGTTGGCAAAGAGGCCATCACATTCAATCTGGACCAAACTTCGAGATACAGTAATTACATCATATGACTGAAAACCGAAATCGACGTCATTGAATTGGCATGTGAAGAATGCTCGCAGAAGTTCTAGGTTTTTCTGATTCAGTTGCATACGGTAATCCTTCCCCGGATTACGATCCAATTATTTCAAATTCTTCACCAACACTAACTCCCTTCGGGGATAGTGATTTTCTCTTTCTCGAAGAAGCCAATGCTTTTATAGCTATCGATGATGAGCCAATTTCATGGGAAATTAATGCTACTTACTATGATCCGGAGGGTGACATTCTTATTTGGAAAGCACTTTCAATAGTGAAGTTACCTTCCTCTTCCGAATCTAAGATTATTCACCTGGAATCCGGGGAGAACTTAAAAGTTGTTTGAAAGCTAAATCTTCATTTGATTGAGCCTCGAGGTTGAATCAAGGACTTGCCACCTCATTTAGAATACGCATTTTTGGAAGGCGACGACAAGTTGCCCATCATAATTGAGGAAAGATTTAAAGGATAAGGAAAGCAGCTCTTATCAAGGTTCTAAAGTCCCACAAGATGATCCGATCGCTTGGAAACTCTCCGATATCAAGGGTGTTGATCCAGAGTTTTGTACTCACAAAATCCTTATGGAAGAGGACTACGAACCAACAGTTCAGAGTCAAAGACGGGTAAACCTAAAGATCCACGACGTCATCAAAAAAGAGGTTGAAAAACTCCTTGACGCCGGATTAATTTATCCAATCTCTGACAGTCCGATACACTGTGTACCAAAGAAGGGTGGCATAACCGTCGTCAAGAATGATGATAATGATTTGATACCAACTCGATTGGTCATGGGGTGGAGAGTGTGCATTGACTATAGAAAGTTGAATGAGGCCACCCGAAAAGACCATTTCCCATTGCCCTTCATGGATCAAATGCTCGAAAGACTCGCGGGAAACCAATACTATTGTTTCCTCGATGGCTTCTCGGGTTATTTTCATATTCCTATTGACCCGAAGGATCAAGAGAAGACAACATTCACATGCCCATACGGAACGTTTGCCTATCGCCGCATGCCTTTTGGGCTATGCAATGCACCCGGCACGTTTCAACGATGTATGATGGCAATCTTCCATGACATGATCAAAAAGACAATGGAAGTGTTCATGGATGACTTCTCGGTCTTCGGGGATTCTTTCTCTACATGCCTATCCCATTTGGAAAAAATGTTAAAACGGTGTGAAGACACCAATTTGTCCCTAAATTGGGAGAAAAGCCATTTTATGGTGAAGGAAGGCATTGTTCTTGGACACAAAATTTCTAAGTCGGGAATTGAGGTCGATCGTGCTAAAGTTGAAGTTATAGCCAAGCTCCCTCACCCGACTACTGTGAAAGGTGTCCATAGTTTTCTTGGGCATGCCGGTTTTTACCGACGTTTCATACAAGACTTTTCAAAAATTGCCCGTCCAATGACCCACTTGCTTGAAAAAGAGACTCCATTTTTCTTCTCAAAAGAGTGTATCGAATCCTTTAATACACTTAAAAGAAAATTGACCGAGGCTCCAATTTTGATTGCTCCCGACTGGGACTTGCCCTTCGAACTCATGTGTGATGCAAGCGACTTTGCAATTGGGGCAGTCCTAGGGCAACGAAAGAACAAGCATTTCCAACCAATTCACTATGCCAGCAAGACAATGACCGAAGCTCAAGCACACTACACTACGACCGAAAAAGAATTACTTGCCGTAGTGTACGCTTTTGAGAAATTCCGGTCATATCTCATTTTGTCCAAAAGCATAGTGTATACCGACCATTCTGCTATAATAAAGTATCCTTTGCTAACAAGGATGCTAAGGCAAGTTAATGCGGTGGATCCTTTTGATCAGAATTCGATGTTGTGACCAGAGACAAAAAAGAGTTAAAAAATCTCGCCGCGACCATCTCTCCAGATGAGGAACCTCTTTACCAAAATGAGTTTCAAGAACAAGGAAATCACGGAAACATTTCTACTCGAGACTTCTTGGATTCGGTTGTTTCTCGGATGATAGTTAGTAACCGCATGGTTTGCAGACCTTTGCAAACTACCATGCGGGGAACTTCATTGTCAAGGGAATGTCGACCCAGCAGAAAAACAAGTTTTTCAAAGATGTCAAACATTACTTCTGGGACGACCCCTTTCTATTCAAGATCTGTGCAGACCAAGTAATTAGGCGTTGTGTTTCGGGGCAAGAAGCTTTTGACATTCTCAAAGCTTGCCACAGTGGACCCACCGGGGGACACTACGGTGCCAATTACACTGCTAAAAAGATCTTCGATTCAGGATTTTATTGGCCCACGATCTACAAGGATGCCCACGACTTTGTCACCCGATGTGACATTTGTCAACGTCAAGGCAAAATTTTGCAACGTGATGAGATGCCACAAAACTCTATCCAAGTTTGCGAAATCTTTGACATTTGGGGCATTGATTTTATGGGGCCGTTCCCGTCTTCAAGAGGGAACAAATATATACTCGTGGCAGTCGATTACTTATCAAAATGGGTTGAAGCAAAAGCGCTCCCCACCAATGATGCCTGAGTTGTTTGCAAATTTCTTAAAACTCTCTTCTCCAGATTTGGTGCCCCTCGTGCAATCATAAGTGATCGCGGAACCCATTTTTGCAATGACCAGTTTTCAAAAGTCATGCTTAAATACGGAGTCACTCATCGTCTCTCCACCGCGTATCACTACAAACCAGGAGTGGGCAAGTTGAAGGTTCCAATCGTGGTTTGAAGAATTCTTGAACTATAGGACCTTAGGCGAAAACCGTTTGCCTCTTGGGTCGGACAAAACTGGATGACGTCACTTTTTCGCGGCCTTCCGTACAGCTTACAAAACACCCATCGGGTGCACTCCGTACAAGCTTGTATATGGAAAGGCATGTCATCTACCGATTGAGTTAGAGCACAAAGCTTACTGGGCCCTTAAGCATACAAACTTTGATATCAAAACCGCGGGTGATCACAGGAAAGTTCAACTCAACGAACTTAATGAACTTCGTGATCATGCCTATGAAAACTCTTTGATCTATAAAGAGAAAACAAAGAGAATCCATGACTCCAAAGATCAATAATCGTGTTTTCAAGTCGGTGACGTAGTCCTCCCTCTTTAACTCTTGCATTAAAGATTTTCTCAGGAAGCTTAAGCCCCAACTGGAGTGGACTATTCTCTGTACCCTAGTTTTTCCATATGGCACCGTCGAGTTATCCTAAAACTCCAGGCCAAACTTCAAAGTGAATGGCTATAATTTGAAACACTATTTTGGAGGGGACATACCAACCGAGGTTGTCCCGGATCTCCAAACCTTCCCCAAGGACAATTGAATTCGGGGATCGGGTCAAGCGTAGCGACCTTAAACAAGCGCTTCGTGGGAGGCACCCCATGCTTATCAGTAGTAGTATGTAGTAATAAGTGTTTTTGTGTGAGAATGAGAATGCTTACCTTTTCCATTACCCGTGTTTTGTCTTTTCTTTGTCCATGTTTTGTGTGCTTTGTGTTGTATGTCCAGGATTTCCCGGATTGTGAAGACTCTCGTGCTCGCAGTTTTACCCTTCATCCACAAGAGTTTCACATCCTCAGCTTCATTTTGGGAATCCAGTATCCAAATCTAATCGACTAACGTTTTATCTTTTGGCTCCATCATAAACGGCCTTAGAGATTTTAGTAGAAACCCCTAGAAGAGAAGAAGAAACCCCTTTAAAAAAAATCGAGGGACGATTGTTTAGTTCTAGTATGGGGGGGGGGAATCTTCGATTTGATTTTGCCTGCAGCCGTTGTTATCACGTAATCCTGTTTTTACCACCAAAATTTTTGCAAAAATACCAAAAAAATGAAAAAATTTAAAAATTTTCAAAAATAAAATAAGTGTTTTGTTTTTTGACTTTCCTAATGGGTAGAATGAGAATAAATTTTGACTCGATCGGGCGTGTTGAGCCCTAGCTTTGTCCCTTAACCATTTAATAAACGAAAGTTTATTAGGCTAAGCATTCGCGGATCCTTTTATTAGGGATTTTAAATTTGCGAAGAACGGAAAATGATAGTGTTATTTACAAGTAGGATGCTAAGCAAGGATTATTTGGAAATCTTAAAAGCTTATAAGTGTAACTTGTTGCTTTTTCTCCAAAAGCTCTTAACTTTGGACTAATAAACTGCTCAATTTTGCTTTATACTTAAACCGATATTTTCTAAAAAGAAGCTCTTTCGGAAACGAAAATATTCATCTTAGTTCAGCTTTATACTTGAGTTTCCTAAACGAAATTTTCTCTGTTACAAAAAATGAGTTGTAAAAAAAAACAAAAAAAAATATAAACTGGTGGGCTGATAAAGGTTTACTACATCATGCCCGTCACAAAACGATGTTGCAGTCTTCAAAACAAGGCCCATAGTGAGATAATAAATCTGTAGGTGTTATCAATAAGAAACCGTCGTCAGACTAAGTCACTACATCTTGTCGGAGGCGTGGCCGATGTTGTAGTTCATTAATGTTGAGGTTTTTTTTTCATTATAGTATTGTATATAGCCAATAAATGAAATTTAATGGGTTAAGATTTCTTTTTCTAGACTCATAGTATAATTTTGAAACATATGAATAACTTGCTTTAAGACTTCAAAAGTTATTGTTTGCCAACGAGTAGATTATTTCGATTAAGTATTTTTGCCTTGGTCAAGGGCATTTGGTTGAGATTTGCATTTGAGTTGTTATATAAGTGTGTACTATACCACGAATCAATTATTTCTAGGAATAATCGCACCAATGAGATCATTAAATTTTTTATGTTTGCGTGCTTTGAGTTGTATTGTTTATTGGTAAATCTAAGAAATTCGGTCTAAAAGGGTGGAGTATCCCGCTATTACATTGCGAACATTCTCCTGTGGGGTCTCAACCTGATAACCTAAGTCGAACTCGGCTAGGATTTTTCAAGAATATGCTGGTTGGTGGGTGATCTAGTCTTTTTCCCAGATTTCTTCAGAAATATCATTATATGCATAAACTATACTACTTTCTAAATTGTCGATCTAAAGTTAACTTAAAATTAAGCACAATCACTCTAATTGAATAATTGTTGGGAGCAAAAAGTTGACAAGTCATAGTTATAAGTGGTGTTAGCATCTTTACTTGTACGCTTCTCATTCTATGATCCCAATGTTGATGAAATAAAGGAAGTCAAACATGTTAGTTAATTTGAGAAAAAGGAAAAATACAAAAATATTAGGGATAGTTAGTGTAAATAAAAAAATGGTGAAAACAAGACTTGTCGAAGCTATTGATTCTTTAGTTCCCCCTGACGAACACTTAGCTATTTTTCGAGGTTATTAGTCAAGGGGAATTGAGATTCTTAGTTTTCTTAAGTGTTTACTTCATAACATTGCGTGAGGACACGAAAATATCTTAGTATGGGGGATTTTGGTATGTGCTTAATTACACATACCATTTTCCATTAAAAACGGACTTAAATGACTAAAAACGTACCAAAAATACATTGTATTTGTATGTTTTGAATTTGTATTGTGCAGGAAACGAATATTCAAGAAAAGGACGAAAAAGCAAGCAAAAACGGACAAAACCGAGCACGAAATGG